>VXBC01004081.1:97729-114665 GCA_013399945.1 Ploceus nigricollis | reverse complement strand
CCCCCGCCGAGCGGCGGCTGCCTGCCCTGGTGCCCCCCCAGCCCCCCACCCCACGGCAGCTGGAGCTGCAGAGGCGCAACACCGGCGATTTCGGCTTCTCCCTGCGCCGCACCACCATGCTGGACCGGGGCCCCGACGGGCAGGTGTACCGGCGCGTCGTGCACTTCGCCGAGCCCGGGGCCGGCACCAAAGACTTGGCCTTGGGCTTGGTGCCGGGCGACCGGCTGGTGGAGATCAACGGGCGGAACGTGGAGAACAAATCCCGGGATGAGATCGTGGAGATGATCCGGCAGTCGGGGGAGACGGTGCAGCTGAAGGTGCAGCCCATCCTGGAGCTGAGCGAGCTGAGCCGCTGCTGGCTGCGGGGCGGCCAGGGGACACGCCGTGCTGCCTGGGATGTGAGTAACGCCGTCCCCGCCGCGGGCACTGCTGGGCCTGGGTTCTGCCAGCGCCAGCGTCCTCGCGGGGGTGTTTGGGTTGGCAGGGGCCGTGGGAAACAGCGGGTGCTGGGGATGCTCCAGCCAGGAGCGATGCACAGGGAGGAGTGGGAGGCTGTGGCTGTGATGCGTCAGGTCTTGCAAATCATCACTGGTGGGTTTTGCCCCCCAAGGTGCTCAGGGTGCTGTTGGGTTGGGTTTTCCTCCTGACAGCTGGGCAGGACAGCCCAGCTCTGTGTTGCCTGCGGGAAGTCTGTCCCCATCTCTTTGCTGACGGAGCACAGTCCAGCTGAGAAGGGAGCTTTGCTCCTCACTGCCAGGAAATTCCAAAGGCTACTTTGCAGGACACTGCCTGCTCCACTGCCCACGCTGGCGTCCCCCACTGGGATCCTCCCCGGGGACTGGGGCAGGCACACAGTGTGCCAGGGGCCGGGAGCTGCTGCCGGCGTGCGCAGCCCTGCATACGCGGCTGCTGCTGCTGCTGCTGCTGTATAAATAGAAACTTAATGGCTGGGTGACCCACATCCCTCACGCCTGCTGCCCGGCACTGCTGACCCTGTCGCAGGCTAACCAGCGTCCTGGCCAGCTGGCACCTCAGCAGAGCCCCCCAAATGCCAGCATCCTGCAGGGCTGGACCCCCTCCATGGTGGCAGGGAGTGCGGCAGAGTGGTGTTGTTTAGTGTATAACTGGGTTTGTTTAGTGTATTTTTAAGCCTTCCTTGAGAGAGGAGGGTGCCTGCGCTGGGGAGAGCTACACTGTGCATGGCGAGGCCGTGTGCCTTTGGGATGGTGGCCTGGATGGAGTGAGGGTGACCACGGGGCTCCATGTGCTCCTCGAGCAGACGCCGGCACTGCGGGGTGGAGTCTGCGCCAAGCCAGAGCGGTGGCTTTCCTGCAGCTCCTCCCCGGAGCCCTGCAGGTGTCACCGGGCACTGCTGCCTGGATAACTCCTGGTGGATAACCCCGTGTGGACACGGGGCACGGCTGTGACCGTGTCACAGCACCTTGGCACAGAGGCAGGTGTGCGTTGGATGTCACACACAGGGGGCCAGCGAGGTGCTTGTGCCTTCCGGGAGCACCGGGCTGGGCTGGGAAGGGGAAGAGGAGAGGCCGGTGCCCTTGGGGCTGCATGGGAGAGGCTGCAACGCGCAGCCTTGTGCCGGAACATGGTGTGTGGTTTGACGGCATCAGCCGGTGGGAGCTGGCCAGTGGGCTGGCAGCGACTGTGCCGTGGGGTTGCCACCACAGCAGGCACAGGATGCCTCCTCCTGCTGCGTGGTGCACCAGAGTGACACGCTGTGGCTTTGCCTGTGCTAGGGAGCCCAGACTGGGGTGCTGGGTGCAGCTGGGGGTCCCTCACACAAGGTGCTGGCACACAGGGAGGCCCAGCTCTCCCCCAGGCCCCACTAAGCTCCCTGGAATGTTTCTGGTCCTAATTTAAATAAAAATGATCCTTTTTGAAACAGGAAATTATAGACATATTTTGGGCTGTTGCTCTGGAAGCCCCTCCCTGGCTGGAGCGGGATGGTGCTGGGCTCTCTGTGCACCATGGGGGGTTTAACCCCCTCACCAGGTCTGTACTGAGTCACCCTTGTCCCCACAGACCCGGCTGGGCAGTGCCAGCACCCGCTGCATCTTGGGGGGGTTGTCAGTGCTGTGGGGTGACAGGGGACAGCCAGTGGCACAGAGTGGCCGAGCATTGGGGCTGGGGTGAAACCCTCTCTGTGTCCCAGCCTTGCTCCCAGTGTGGGGCAGCTGGGCTGGCTCAGCTCCACACTTGTATTTATTTATTTACCGGCTAAATTCCTCAGGCAGGGCCCAGGCGTGCGCCGGCCCAGCAGAAATATTCCAGAAACGCCTCTGACCACTCCAGTGCTTCAGCAGGGCTGCGGGCATCCGGCGGCTGTGCTGGCCGCCCTCGTGTGCCACTGTCCACGGGCACACAGGTCCCTGCAGGTCGCTGTCCCCAGGGTGCAAGGCCACTGTGCCATGGCATGGCTGGGTTCCCCGTGTCCCACCAGGGTGGGAGTGTGGGACTCTCATCATGTCAGAGGCACTTTTATCATTTTTCCGTGCTTGGCAAGTTCTTGGTTTGGCTCTTTTTCTGCTCTAGCTGAGGGCTGGTGCTGCTGCGGTGTCCCAGTGTGGGGGGGGTCTTGGGAGGGGGCTTGTATCCAGTGGGCTCAGCCATGGGCCAGTGTGTGTCTGCTGATTTCCTGGCTTAGGAATGAGGGAAATATGCTGGCCAGGCAGAAATGCTGCTGTCACCAAACAGCTGGGCTGGGCCTCCCAGTGGAGGTGGCTGCATGCCTGTGCTACCTGGGGACACCCGTGTCACTGCAGACACTCTCTGCTGTGTTATGCCAGCCCTGCCAAGAGTGTATGATGTGGCCTGTCCCTTGTGCAGTGGGGTGTGCCAGGCTGGGACCCCCTGCTTCCTCTGGGAATGTTTTTTTTACTCAGGGCACATCTGTCTCCCTTTGGTTGGGCAGGGACCTGCTCAGCTGCCAGCTGGGGTCCCAGTGTGCCATGCCTGTGTCACTGCTGCTCCTCTATGCCACCAGCACGCCTGGCTCCCTGCCACCAACTCCTCCCAGCAGCCCCTGCACGGGAGCCCCCTGACCCTCATCCCCTTGTCCACTGCCCCACTCCCGCTGTTTCCAGGGACACCTTGGACTTCTAGAGGCAGCTTTGCCATGAAAACATCTTTACCATAGGTTGCTGGGGTGCTATCTGTCCCCAAGAACATTTTGGGGGCATCTGGTGTTCATGGGAAAGCCAGAGAGGGAGCAAGAAGTGTCAGGGTTGCACCGCCTGGCACGACACCAGGCACCCTGGGGTGCGGACTGTGCACCCCCATCCTTTGAGGCACAGAGCCCTCCCTGGCCCCCCCAGCTCCACAGCTGCACTTGGCTTGGGGATGTCTCTCCCNCCCGCGTGTCCCCCCCCCAGCTCTCCCTCCGGCTGCTGCTGCGCCGGCGGGGCCCTCGCATTCCTGGGCTATTTTTAGGGTGGCCCTATCAGCCCAGCTGTCCCCGCTGCCGGCTGCTGCCCCATTAGTGCCTCTCCCGTGCGGTGCCGCGCTCACCCCGGCGGAAACCCTTCTCCTGGCTCCCTCTGGTAAGGTGGGGACCACGGCGTGGCCAGCACGGCTTGGGGGAGCACGAGGGGGGGACGTGGGAGACAGTCCTGGTGCTGGGATCGGGGATTGTGAGGCTGAACCCGCCCCTGGGGCGCTTTGGGGCTGTTTGTTGTGGGACCTCATGGCCGGTGCTCTCTGGAGACCTTTGTGGCAGTGCCAGGCTGCTTGGAGGTGGGAGCGCTGTGGGCAGAGAGTCTGGGGCTTCTAACCCACAGGTGGGTTCGTCTCCAGACCCCCACGCTCAGCCTGTGCTCCAGGCACTGGCATTTACACCATGGTGATAGTTTGGAGGGACAGGGGACCCCTCAGGGATGTGCTCCCAGACTGCTGGGTTGCTTTGGTGGCCAGGTGCTCCCCTGTGCCACGCCTGGCCCTGAGAGGGGGCTTCTCCCCAGTGGCCCCAGGCACAACCTGGGGTTGGAGAGTGGGTGCCATCCAGGGCAGCAGGTCCCACCAGAGCTGCCTGGCTGCTGGCATGGGGTCAGGCTCAGAATAAACCCAGGCTGTCAGGGCAAGCAGGGAGCTGGGGCAGAAAATATCCGTTCCCTCACCCTGGTATTTGCTTAGCACAGCGGGCTGGCCCGCTCAGGGGAGCGGGGCCACGGTCCTGCAGCCTGACTAAAGGGTTTTTTTTACGCAGTGAGTTTTGATGGGTCTCAGACTGGCCACCTGTCTGTCCCCAGAACCCCTCCTGTGGGCACTGTTTGTATGCTGGGCAGGTCCAGGTGGGCTCAGACCCCCATTCCTGAGGATCCCAGGTGGGGAAGGGCACGTGCCTGTCCCTGTGCTGTGGTTTGGCATTCTGTGTGCTGTCCCAGTCGGTCTCACCTCTCCCTCTCTCCCCAGCCAGGGCTGCGGCTCCATGAGACATCACCATGGCGTTCTCATCCCGGTTTGCGTTCTGGGAGCAGAAGGGAAGTCTCTCTTGCATGTTTGCCTGCGCCCCATGTTTGGGTCGCACTGCTGACCAGCTCCCCCAGTTTGCCCAGTGCTGGCACCATGTTTGGAGCAGCACTCCCAGCCTCACTGTGCTGCCATGACAGGGGCTGTGCTGGGCAATGGGGAGCTTGGCCAGGGCTGGTGTCACCAGCACAGCCATGCATGTGATCACTAACACCATCACTAACGGCTTTGCGAGTGTCTGGCGCAGCCCCTAACACAGTGTGAGCCACCCCAGTGCCATCTGCCACCCAGGAGCTGCTGTGTGGTGGCGAGTGTTGCCCACAGGATGCACCACACGCTGCCACTGCAGTGTCACAGCCGAGTCCTGGCACTCAGAGACACAGCTCAGGGCAGGGTTTGGCTGCCCACCCCCCCAGAGGCCCCTGGTTTCCCCGGTCAGCAGGGATCTGGCATGTCCCACGTGCGGCTGCTGCAGAGATTAGCTGGTGACACTTAAAACGTGCTGTGACACCGGGGGGGGGTGACGTGTAGAATGACAGAATCCTGCAGGAGGGGTGGTGGGACTCTGAACCACCTCCCTCACTGGCTGCACATGATGAGAGAGCCCAGGCCAAGGCAGGCAGAGCATGTACCTCTCCCACCTTTGGGGTTTGCTATAACTAAGGTGCATCTGTGTGCTTCACCCCCGTTTTTTTGGCTGATGGGAAGTCTGGAAGGACACACGTCCTTGTCCGTGCAGTGGGCTGCAAATTTGGGCTGGCATGGAGCGATGGTCCCAGGAGGTTTTCTGGCAGCAAGGCCCCACAGTGGGCTGAAACATGCTCCTCTTGTTTGTCTGACCCTCAGGTCAAGGACGAGGACAAATCTTTAGCTGTGAAAAGACCCGTGAAGGAGGATGGGGCTGTAAGTGTCACAGGGCACGGGCAGGGTGGAGCTTTTGGGGATGGGGCTTGTCCTTGGTGAGAACAGCCCCTGTGACAGGGCCTGGGGACACCATGCAGGGTCATGGGCTTAGTGATGCCCTAAGCACTGAGTTTTACCCCCATGCTGTCAGCCTGACGGTTGAATGGTCACTGTTTGTGGGGCAGGGAGGTCACCACTGCTCCCTGCCCTGGGATCCACTGTGGGGCTGTAGGTTGGTGGGGAAGGGTGCTGTGTCCCCAGTGCTGGGGTCTGGCCAGGAGCTGTGCTCCATGGCAGGGCAGAGCCCTGGGCACCATCATGTCCCAAACAGCAGAGGAGGCTGGACCTCCACTCACACCGCTGTCATTGTGGCTGCAGTCAGAGAGCCCGAAGGATGCAGCATCTGCTCCCCTGAAAACTGAACCCCCGAAAGCTGAGCCCCCAAAACCTGAGCCTGTGAAGAGCCCCCAACCTGTGAAGAGCCCCGAGCCACCTCCTGGGAGAGGGAAGAGCCCAGAGCCGGCGCTGAACGGGGCAGCTGAGAATGGGCTGGAGGGCCCAGCCGCCGAGGCACAGGGAGATGACGGCCAGGGCCTGTCCCGCCGCAAGGTGGTCCGGGTGGTGCGCAAGGTGGTCCGCAAAGTTCTGCCAGGGGAGGACGCTGGCAGTGCCAAGGAGCCAGGCCGAGACGCCAAGTCTCCTGAGCCAGTGCCACCCCCAAGGAAGGAGGAAACAGGCCGTACCGCTGTCCCAGCTCCCCCAGCCCCTCCACCTCCCCCCACCGTGGTGCCTTCAGCCCCTGCCAAGCCAGAACCCAAGGATGAGATCTCAGAGGGGCTCAAAACCCTCATGGCAAAGGGCAAAACCAAGGAGCACCGGCCGCGGCTCCGGCCGGGGGACAGGCAGGAGAAGTCCCGTGAGCCGGCTGGTGGGGGCGCAAAGCTGTCCCCGTCCCCGGGCGCTGAAGCCCAACCCGAGCCACCAGTGCAGCTTTCAGGAGGGAAAGCGGANAATTTGGGCTGGCATGGAGCGATGGTCCCAGGAGGTTTTCTGGCAGCAAGGCCCCACAGTGGGCTGAAACATGCTCCTCTTGTTTGTCTGACCCTCAGGTCAAGGACGAGGACAAATCTTTAGCTGTGAAAAGACCCGTGAAGGAGGATGGGGCTGTAAGTGTCACAGGGCACAGGCAGGGTGGAGCTTTTGGGGATGGGGCTTGTCCTTGGTGAGAACAGCCCCTGTGACAGGGCCTGGGGACACCATGCAGGGTCATGGGCTTAGTGATGCCCTAAGCACTGAGTTTTACCCCCATGCTGTCAGCCTGACGGTTGAATGGTCACTGTTTGTGGGGCAGGGAGGTCACCACTGCTCCCTGCCCTGGGATCCACTGTGGGGCTGTAGGTTGGTGGGGAAGGGTGCTGTGTCCCCAGTGCTGGGGTCTGGCCAGGAGCTGTGCTCCATGGCAGGGCAGAGCCCTGGGCACCATCATGTCCCAAACAGCAGAGGAGGCTGGACCTCCACTCACACCGCTGTCATTGTGGCTGCAGTCAGAGAGCCCGAAGGATGCAGCATCTGCACCCCTGAAAACTGAACCCCCGAAAGCTGAGCCCCCAAAACCTGAGCCTGTGAAGAGCCCCCAACCTGTGAAGAGCCCCGAGCCACCTCCTGGGAGAGGGAAGAGCCCAGAGCCGGCGCTGAACGGGGCAGCTGAGAATGGGCTGGAGGGCCCAGCCGCCGAGGCACAGGGAGATGACGGCCAGGGCCTGTCCCGCCGCAAGGTGGTCCGGGTGGTGCGCAAGGTGGTCCGCAAAGTTCTGCCAGGGGAGGACGCTGGCAGTGCCAAGGAGCCAGGCCGAGACGCCAAGTCTCCTGAGCCAGTGCCACCCCCAAGGAAGGAGGAAACAGGCCGTACCGCTGTCCCAGCTCCCCCAGCCCCTCCACCTCCCCCCACCGTGGTGCCTTCAGCCCCTGCCAAGCCAGAACCCAAGGATGAGATCTCAGAGGGGCTCAAAACCCTCATGGCAAAGGGCAAAACCAAGGAGCACCGGCCGCGGCTCCGGCCGGGGGACAGGCAGGAGAAGTCCCGTGAGCCGGCTGGTGGGGACGCAAAGCTGTCCCCGTCCCCGGGCGCTGAAGCCAAACCAGAGCCACCAGTGCAGCTTTCAGGAGGGAAAGCGGAGCCGGCAAAGGCGTCTGCTCTGAAACCCACGGCCCTGGAGAGGCACAAGGTACCGGTGTGTGCACAGCAGGGGATGCTCTGACCCGGCGGCGGGTTGTGCCCCCAAGTGCAGCATGGTGTGAGCTCACCTGCATGGTTTGCAGTGGTTTTGAGATGTGTGGTGTGGGTGGGAGTCACTTTTTTGGGGCAGTCGTGTGTGCTGTGGCCACTCCATCATGCTGCCCCTTGTCTCCCCTCCATTTCATGTGGAGAAGAAGCTGCAGACCAGCGAGAAGCGGCCGACCCCTGTGAAAAATGCCCCAGCTGCCCCCCAGCAGGTGTGTAGGAGTGTGATCCAGGTCCCTGGACACTGTGGGTACACGCTGATACCCAGCTGTGCCTTCACCCTGGGACCCGCCCCAAGCACTGATGGGCCGCAGGGCTGGGAAAGCCTTTGCAATGGCCCTGCTGGTGCCCGTGTGCCAGGGCTGTGAGGGCTGTGGAGCAGCTGGCCTGGAGCTAATGGTGCTCTGCCTCTAGGCTGCCCCTGGCCCTGCTTCCCCTGGCCCCGCATCCGTGCTGAGCCCATCTGAGGAGGCGCAGCTCCGGCTGGAGAGGATCTTCACCACTTCTGTAATTCCAGAGGTGTTGGTGCTTGCGTGTCACCTTCCCAGGGATGGGGAGGCACGGGCAGCATGTGGCTGCCCCAGATGTGACTATACCCCTGTGTCTGGCTGCCAGCCCCATGGTCCATCTGTGGGTGACACTGGCAGCAGGGAACCGATGACCAGGGCTGTTGGTGGGCTTGGGGATCATTGCCCAGAGTAGTGTGCTGGGGATGGGGAGCTGCCTGCACCCCTGTAGGGGCACAGGCACACTGTGGTGGCTGGGATGGATGATGTCCTGGTGGTGCTGTGTGATCATGGCCATGCTGGGGTCCTGTGGCTTGTCAGGGTGCTGCTTCTGCTCTCTGCCTCTCACCCCCTCTCTTCTTTCTCTCCTGCTTCCTTGCTGCCGTTAGCTGGACCCCGCCGCCTCCGCCTCGGCACCCAGCCAGGTACTGTACCCCCGTCCTCAGGAGCCCTCTGCCTCCACCAGCGACCCCCCGCCATCCTCTGTGTGCCGCTGGGCTGGCATCTGCGCCCGCGCCTCCTGCTGGAGCGTAAGGCTTTCCCCATCCCACCCTGCTCCGTGGGCTGCCATGGGGCCGGCGGGTGCCGGGGCAGCCGGGGCTGGGTGCCTCTCCCCTCCCCAGCGAGGTCATGCCGGGAAGCCAGACATCCCAGGAGGGTGCCCTCAGTGGAGGTGGCAAAACTGGGGTGGGCAGGGGTGTGGAGCAGGGTGTGAAGGGGCAGAGTGCTGGCATGGGCAGGATGCATGGCTCATGCCGAAGCAGCTGTGGCACATGGTGCTGGCAGAGCTCAGAGAGGGGTCACTGGAGTGACCCCCAGCCCCAGGGCTTTGGCAGCACGGCCTTGTGGCCAGTGCCCTTCCCAGCTCTGTGTCTGTCCAGCACTGCACTGGACTTGCCACCCTGCTGTCCACAGTGGTGGCCATGGCACGAGGAGCGCCCGCAGGGTTTGGCACAGCGGTGCTTCGCCCCCGCTCGCTCCCCCTCCCCTCTTTCCGTGCTGTGTGCGGGGCAGGGCTGAGCCCTTCTTGCCTTCACCGCCATCTCTCGGCCTCGCCAGGGTCCAGCGGACGATGCGCCAGCAGCTCCCCTTGGCCCCGTCCCTGCTGCAGCTCAGGTTTGGCTTTGGAGCTCGTCCTGCTCTCCTTGTGCCAGGGACATCCCCACTGTGCTGGCCACCAGCCTGGCATTTCCCATGTCAGAGTCCCGTGCCATGTCCTATATCCCTCCATTATGTGCCTCAGTGTGTCCTGTGTCCCTACAGCATGTCCCTGCAGCATGTCCCATGTCCCTGTAGCATGTCTGGTGTCCCTGCATCCTGACATGTGGCGGGTGTGGGTGCCTGCTCTCAGGGCTGTGGTTTGAGAGCTTGGCTCCTCCAGGCTCGCCCGAGGTGGCTGTAGTGAATGTGCCTGTGGGTCACTGTGTCTTTGTGTCTGCCCCAAGCTGTGGCAGGGTCCTGGTGGTCTCTGCAGCCCTGCGCCCACTGGGGTCCCCAGCGGGCAAACTGGGGACGTGTGCTGGGAGGGCTTGTGGCTTGTAGAGGTGGTCTGGCTGTCCAGCACATGGCCCTGTGGCCAGTCAGCCCTGCTCCCTCCAGCCCCAGGGATGAGGGGAGGGGGTGAGGCAGGGCAGGGGGCAGGTGACCACAGCCTCTCCACATCTGCTGTCCCACAGGCCAAAACGGAGGAGCAGATAGCAGCCGAGGATGCCTGGTACGAGACCGAGAAGGTGTGGCTGGTGCACAGGGATGGCTTCTCCTTGGGTGAGCCAGGGGCACTGCTGGGACACAGCACCCCGTCCTTCCTGTGACACATCGAGCCCCCCTGACCCCACTGCGGTGTCCCTGGGGGCTGCCAGCACGGCCCCTCTGAGTGCCCCGCGCCCCTCACAGGCAGCCAGCTGCGGCCGGAGGCGGGCAGTCCCCTGCCCGAGGGCAAAGTGAAAGTGAAACTGGACCACGATGGAGCCGTCCTGGAGGTGGAGGAGGACGATGTGGAGAAGGTAGGGCTGTGGGGCGGGGGCTGGGGGGGCAGAGCCCCATTCCCTGCTTGACCCGCCCCATCTCAACCTCGCTGCCAGGCAAACCCCCCATCCTGTGACCGTGTGGAGGACCTCGCCAGCCTCCTCTACCTCAACGAGTCCAGCACGCTGCACACGCTGCGCCAGCGCTACGGCGGCAACCTCCTGCACACCTACGCCGGGCCCACCATGGTCATCATCAACCCGCTGAGCTCCCCCTCCATGTACTCTGAGAAGGTGACGCTGCTGTGGGGGGACGCCGGAGGGGACAAGCAGCTGGCATGGCGCAGAGGGAGCGGTGGGGGTGGCAGGGTGCTGACCCTTGCCCGCTTCCCCTCGCTGTCCCCATCAGGTCATGCACATGTTCAAGGGGTGCCGCAGGGAGGACACGTCCCCGCACATCTACGCGGTGGCGCAGGCCGCGTACCGCAGCATGCTGATGAGCCGCCAGGACCAGGCCATCGTCCTGCTGGGCGCCAGCGGCAGCGGCAAAACCACCAACTGCCAGCACCTGGTCCAGTACCTCGCCACCATCGCCGGCAGCACCGGCAAAGTCTTCTCTGGTGAGTCTCTGTGTGGGTGTGGAGTCCCTTTGTCCTGCCTGCACACGCCCCTTGCTTTGCGGTCACAGCCCCACGCACGCGGCAGCGGCCGGACACGCGTCAGGCTGTCACTGTGTCACACCGGTGCCTTTGCCATGCTCCTGGGGGCTGCTGTGGTGCAAGGGAGCAGCAGCACCTGTCTGGCCAGCTCTGGCTCCCTGCCCACTGCACAGCCCCTGCACTGCCCCGCTTCTTTTCCCGCAGTGGAGAAGTGGCAGGCTCTCTACACCATCCTGGAGGCTTTTGGCAATAGCAGCACTGGCATGAACGGCAACGCCACCCGCTTCTCCCAGATCATCTCTCTGGACTTCGACCAGGCTGGGCAGGTGGCATCTGCCTCTGTACAGGTGAGGGGACCAGGGTGGCCCCCCAGGCATGGGAGCTGGTCCATCCTTGCCGGCGTGGCTCCCCGTGGTGTGGGAGCCAGTACATTCTCACAGGAGTGTTGTACAGAGAAGCTGTAATTGCCCCATCCCCTGTGGCAGTGTTCAAGGCCAGGTTGGACAGCGCTTGGAGCAGCGTAGTTTAGGGGAAAGTGTCCTTGCCCATGGCAGGGGTTTGGAACTTGTTGATCTTTCAGGTCCCTTCCAATCCAAGCCATTCCATGATTCCATGATTCTCCTGGTGTTTCCTACACTACGAGCTCTGCCTCAGATCCCCAGCCATGCTTTCAGCACTCAGCAGCCTGGCCTCCTGCTCTCATCCTTGTTCACACCCAGATCAGATGGGCTCCCTGTCCTTGCTGAGTTAGTCCCAAAATGCTGTTATGATAACAGCAGAGCCCTTAAAATCCAGGAGATGTACTCCATGCTCTTGTAGTAGCATTCACCGAGGAGAGATGCTCATGGGCTGCTTGGGTGATGTTTGCATTCACATGGTGCCCTGCAGTGAGAGGGAGAGCCTCACAACTCCATGGGGACCCTGGGCAGGCAGCAAGGATGATGCTGGGGTGGGCTGGGGGGTCTCAGTGGGAGTGGGGCACTTAGGGACAGTTCCTAACTGTTCCACCTCTGGCAGACACTGCTGCTGGAGAAGCTGCGTGTGGCCCGGCACCCGGCCAACGAGGCCACCTTCAATGTCTTCTACTACCTGCTGGCCTGCTCTGACAGCACCCTGCGGTGAGCTGGGAGGGAGGGTATGGCCTCATCATGGTGGGGTCTCTGGGACCTCCCCCATGGGGCCAATCGTGGTGTTTATCCCTGCAGGACTGAGCTTCACTTCAACCACCTGGCAGAGAACAATGTCTTCGGCATCGTGCCTCCCTCCAAGGTTGTTGCCGTGAGGGGCTGTAGGGGAAGATGAGGCCCATTTGAGTGCAGGGGGAGGCAGAGCTGGGCTCCCAGACCAATGACTCCTGTTGTTTTCCACAGCCAGAGGAAAAGCAGAAGGCAACCCAGCAGTTCAGCAAGCTCCTGACAGCCATGAAGGTGATGGGCATCTCAGGAGATGAGCAGAAAGCCTTCTGGCTCATCCTGGGGGCCATCTACCATCTGGGAGCCGCCGGGGCAACCAAAGGTAACAAGCTGGGAGCCATTAACTAGGGGAGATTTGAGAATGATGGATGTGAGGGGTTCCAGAGACACCTTGCCAACAGGCTGCAGTGCAGCCAAGCCCTGGGGGAGAGGGTGGGAGGCTGTGTCAGCTGAGGGACAGTGCCCTGCCACCCTGAGTGCTCTGGGGCACCCAGTTTTGTCCCCATGGTCAGGGTGGTCTCATTAACGGGTGGGAATTGAACATGCTCAGACCCTGGGCTGGGCCCTGCTAACTTGAGGGAGTGGGGGCCTGGGTGGGGCTGAGGCAGCTGGGGGGGTGTCCCCCATTCCCAGTGTAACACCTTTCCCTCCATCCTCCTTGCAGACCCACTGGCAGATGGAGCTGGTAATGGGAGTGGGGAGGGCTCTGCTCTGGGGGGGTGCCATGCAATGCAGATTTGGGGGCTGAAATTGGGGCTTGGGATGCTGCTGGTGTGCTGGGACCAACCCTGACCCTGGCTGGGTCCTGGCAGCCCCAAATTTGCCTGCTGCTCCTGAGGAGTCCCAACCCAGTCAGCACCATTGGTGATGTGGGTCAGTGCTCACCATGGGTGTGAGCCGCCCACAACACCAGCTTTGCTCTCCATTCCTGGGGATGGCAAATTTGGCTTTGGGGGCTGCTCTTCTCCCCCAGTGGCTTTCTCTTTCTGCCTGTTGTGCTGGAAGCCCCTGTGGTGCTGTATGCTGGTGGGAGAGCTGGGCATGTCACCCCCAAAACGGGCACCTGGAGCTGGTGGCTGCACCCAGGCAATTTGCAGCCCTAGGGGAAAAGATGATCTGGGGATGAAGAAGGAGAGACCAGAGGGGTCTGGATGCACACTGGGGTGCAGGGCTAGCCTGTGGGATGTTCTTGGGGTGCAGTGCTGGCCCATGGGGTGCTCTCAGGGCACTAGAGGGCAGCAGGGCCCCACTGCAGCCACCACAGTGGGACGCTCTGGCAACTCCAGAGCCTCTCCATGGGAGCCTGCTATGATGGGGATCCCAGATGCTGCTGGGGGGGAGCATTGCTGCATCCTGCTCGGGGTGGGCATCCCACCCCCAGGTCTGTGCTGCTGCTGCTGAAGCCTCCCCTGCGCCTCGTGGACGCTGGGAGTGCTCAGAGCTGAGTTGCAGCAGCCCCACAATTTCCTTGGCCCCGGGCTGGATCCAAAAGTGGCTCCCCATGCACTGGGGCAGAGCCGAGCTGCTCCCCAGCGGTGCCCATGGTGCGAGGGGCTCAAAGGGAAGGGACCCCCCACGCTGGTCACGGTTTGTCACTGCAGCAGTGCCTGGGGAGGGGGCAGGCGTGGCATGTGCGGTGGCGTGGTGGCAGGAGGGCGTCCCCGTGCCGTCGTGTGCCGTTGTTTCTAACCCGTGTCTCTGTTCGCATGGTGCATGCTGCCCTTTGCAATGCAGACGCCGACGAAGGTAAAGTCCCGTTCACTGTGCGTGTCTCTGGCTTCCCCCTCCCCCATGCCACCCTCATCCCGCTTCCGTGTCCCTGTGTGTCACCATTAACCTGCTCCCACCACCCCCAGTGTCCATGTCTCTGTGTCTGTCTGGCTGCGGTGTGGCTCTGTCACCCAGCGGGGACATGTCCCCATGTGGGGTGGCTCAGAGCCTCAGAGGTCCCTGGGTAGTGGTGGCAAGAGGTCCGTGCTCCACACCAGTGTGGCTCCAGGCTCAGCCTGCAGCAGCACAAAGCCATTCACCCCTACCTCCTCTTAGACCCCAAACATCTGTGTCTCCTCAAACCCCAAAACATGTGCTCCCACTGTGCCCATCATCCCTAACTTACTCTGTGGGTCCCTAAGATCATCCCAGGCCTGTTTGGAAACGCTCCCCATTTTTAGGGGTGCCCTACCTGGCCCTGAACCCCCTTCTCCACCCTTCAGCTGGGAGGAAGCAGTTTGCACGGCACGAGTGGGCTCAGAAAGCCGCGTACCTGCTGGGCTGCAGCCTGGAGGAGCTCTCCTCTGCCATCTTCAAGCACCAGCCCAAGGGCACCCTGCAGCGCTCCACCTCCTTCCGGCAGGGCCCTGATGAGTCTCCCCTGGGGGACAGTGGCACAGGTAGGGTGAGGTTTGGGGGGACAGCGGATAGCCCAAGGGATGCTGGGTTGGGGACACTCAGGCTTGCTTTGCCAGGTCCCAAGCTGACGGCGCTGGAGTGCCTGGAGGGCATGGCAGCTGGCTTGTACTCTGAGCTCTTCACACTCCTCATCTCCCTCCTCAACAGGTACGTGCTGGAGGGGCCAGCAGGAGAGTGGGGGGTGCCTGGCTGCAGCCACTGACCCCACCGTGTCCCTTTGTACTTCCCCCAGGGCGCTGAAGTCAAGCCAGCACTCGGTGTGCTCCGTGACGGTGGTGGACACCCCTGGGGCACAGAACCCCAAGCTGGCGGGGCAAAGCCGGGGGGCCACCTTCGAGGAGCTCTGCCACAACTACGCCCAGGAGCGCCTGCAGCAGCTCTTCCACCAGCGCACCTTTGCCCGCGAGCTGGAGCGATACAAGGAGGTACCAGGAACACCCAGGGCTGCCATTGCCTCTTCCACTCCTGCCCTCCCATACCCACATGAACAATCTCATGATTTCTTACCCAGTGATCACTGGACCAGTCCAACCAAAGCAGCTCTGACACGATGCTCAGTGCCCAGGGCTTTCCCCAGGGCTGCTGTGCTGGCTGTGGAGCACAGCACAGGAGGGCTGGGCTGGGAGGTGGTGGAGTGGCTGTGGGTGATGATGATGGTGGTCACTGCTTCTTCTCCATCTCAGCACTGACAGTCCTTGGGGACCCTTCCGCATGTCCTGGTCCTCCCTTAGCACTCTGCAACATTTTAAAGCCCATCAAGACCAACACCCTGATGGGCTTGCAGTCCCTATCACTGCTACTCTGCAGTGTGGGTGCTCACCTGCCTCTGTTCCCCCTCACCAGGAGAACATAGAGCTCGCCCTGGCTGATGCTGAGCCCAGCTCCTCTGGCTCCATAGCTGCTGTGGACCAGTCCTCACACCAGGCACTGGTAAGCACTTTCCACTCTTCCTTCCAGCCACATCACGGCAGCAGATGGGCAGCTTTTTGGCATTTTGGTGGTAGAGGGGAAGGAAAGGGGCTGTTTGGCCATGAGAGCATGGGTGCAAGTGTGTGTGCAGCCCATATACCTAGTGCATCCTCCAGCATGGTTTTCCCCTCTTGTCCTGGGAGCTGCCTGTGCTGTGGGCAAGGGACCTGGAGACTGTGTGTGATTTCTGGGGTGCTCCCATCCTCTAAGTGCTCTGGTCCCCAGGGTGCTCAGGTTTCTTGTGTCCATGGGTCCCCAAGGTTCTCCAGTCCCAGGGGTCCTCCTCCAGTCCCTGCTGGAGGAGGCTGCTGGCACCATCCCTGTGCTGGGTTTCAGCCCAGCACTGCATTTCCCACCTCAGTGAGATGTGCTGCCAGAGTGTCCCATATGGACCCTTTCCCTTCTGGGTCTCCACTAATCAGGAGCCCTCTCACACGATGTGAGGTTACTTGCTCCCTGGGTGGCCTGGGTGCCCTGTGTCACCCCATGTCCCTGAGCTGGGGGACCCTGGTGTGCCGGACTGGCTGTAAGCATGGTGACCCTACAGGTTCGGTCTCTGGCCCGCACGGACGAGGCGCGGGGGCTGCTGTGGCTTCTGGAGGAGGAGGCTCTGCAGCCGGGCGGCAACGAGGACACCTTGCTAGAGCGGCTCTTCTCCTACTATGGCCCCCAGGAAGGGGGCAAAAAAGGTATGGAGGGGAGCCTGGAACCATGGGGATGTGTCCACTAGACCAGAAACAACCTCTCTAGTGGAAGATGTCCCTGCCCATGGCAGGGAGTTGGAATGAGATGATCTTTAGGGTGCCTTCTAACCCAAGCCATTCTGGGATTCTGTGACATGCCCCAGTGAAACATTGGTCCCCAGGGCTGTGCCCACTGGTTCTGTGTTTCCCTACAGGGCACAACCCGCTGCTCCCTAGTGACAAGCCCCGACACTTCCTCCTGGGACACAGCTCGGGGACCAACTGGGTGGAGTACGATGCTACAGGATGGCTCAACTACGTCAAGCACAACCCAGCCTCCCAGAACGCCTCTGTCCTGTTGCAGGAGTCCCAAAAGTGAGCAGGGTCCTCGGGTGGGAGCATGGAGGCGGGGAGAGGTGATGTTGGGGAGTGACGTGCTCTCCGTGCCCTGCAGGAAGGTGATCAGCAGCCTGTTTGCCGGGCGCGGCGGGTCGGCGCTGGTGCTGTCGGGCTCGGTGGCGGGGCTGGAGGGGGGCTCCCAGCTGGCCCTGCGCCGGGCCACCAGCATGCGCAAGACCTTCACCACCGGCGTGGCTGCCGTCAAGAAGAAATCCCTCTGCATCCAGATCAAGCTGCAAGTGGTGAGTGAGGAGATGCCAAGGGGGGTCCCCGCATCTGGCTGGGGCATCTGGCTGGGGCACCGCCGCATGTCACCGCTTACCCTGCTCCGCCGCACCCACAGGACGCCCTCATCGACAGCATCAAGAAGTCCAAGCTCCACTTTGTGCACTGCTTCCTGCCCAAGGCGGGGGGCGGCGGGGACCCCCAGGCTGTGCCGTGCCGGCGGGGGGGCGGCAGCGAGCTGGAGCTGCCAGCGGGGGACAGCG
>VXBC01004081.1:61292-74252 GCA_013399945.1 Ploceus nigricollis | reverse complement strand
ATCGCTGCACCGGGGGCTGGGCAGGCACGGCGGACCCGCTCCCGCGGTCACCGAGCCCTTCGAGCCGCCCTCGGGCTGGCTATGCCGTGAGCCGGTCCCTCCGTGCCGTCCCTACTGCCGGGTGGGGGGCACCGGGGGCATTTGGTTCTTTCCCCCTCTTTTCCCTGTTGGGGTGACCCCTCCAGCTCCNTCCAGCCCTGCTGGCCCCGGTGGGATGCGGGATGTGGGCACCGGCTGCAGGCAGCAGCCGTGCGGGGAGTTACATAAACTCCCCATCTGGCAGCGGAGCCCAGCCGGGGAAGGGCGCCGTGGCCCCGCGCCCGCTGCTATTCCCAGCTCGCTCTGCCGCCTGGGGCTGCTGCCACAGCCTTCTTTCTTGGGAAAAGGAGTGGATGGGGACAGCAAGTGGGGCAATGCCATGGCGTCCTCATCTCCTGCCCTGCTGGGGGGGCAGCAAAACTGGAATGGGGGGTCCACATCACTGGCTCTGTCCTGGGAGCAGGGCACTGAGCAGGGCAGATTTCCCCCAAGGGAGACTGGTGCTTACTGTGTCAGTTTAATGATTTCTAATGAGCAATTACCTCTAGTCAGTCCCCTAATTTCTGAATATCAATAAAGTTAATTAAACACTGCATGTGCATTTCCCAGAGTCTTAAATGTAGGGATGCCCTGGGAGGTGCTGAGCTTTTCCCAGGGCTGGGACCCATGGGGTCCTGTCCACCCTGTATCCCCTCACCATATACTGGGAGCTGCCTGTGTGGCTCGTGCCTCAAACTCCCCATCCTCCATCAGGCAGGGCTTCCAGGGGTTCCATGCAGCAGTGCCATGCTCAGTGTCACTGTGGCCTTGACTTGGCATCGATGGGCTGGTGCATGATGGGGGTGAGCTATGGGTCAGAGGGACATGGGGTCAGGGAGTCTTGGACCTCTCATCCAGGTTGGGGAGCTTTATGATGTGGTCTGAGTGGCAGCAGTGCAGGGTCTGATCCTGTCTCTCTCCTGCCCCAGCTGTGGGGCACCACCAGCCCCTGGTGTCCACAGGGATTTGCCCCAGCAGAAAGTGGGGTCTGGTGAAGCTGAGAGATACAGTGCCAGGCACAGCTCCATCCCCTGCCCCACTGCAGCCCCTCTCCCCAGCTCTCCAAAGCTATGGCAGGCCAGGCATTTTTTTTGTGGGGGTCATCTTAGCCACGCTGGAGGGAGCTCCTTGTAATTTGGGGTCCTGGCAGCCTGTGGCATTAGGAAGCAGCACAGGCTGTGGCAGGGGGCACAGGGCCTGGCCGTACCCCCATGGACTGTGCCATGGCACCCAGCATCAGCCAGATGCACTGTGCCCATAGGGGTGATGCATTTGGGGGACACGGTGCCCCTGGGCATGTAGGTGCTGGCTGGGGTCTCGGTGTGAGGAGGGGGCTGGGGGAGGAGGCAGGCGCCTGCTCCAGTAATTACCGGCGCGTGTGCTCGTGCCCTGCGTGCCTCGGAGGAGTTCGTCACCGCCACGCTGCCGTGCCGCCAGGCCAGGATTATCTGGATAATGCTCTTAAGCCAGGGAGCGGGAGGGCAGGGCTGTCCCGCGGGGATGTGGGGCGCAGGCTGAGCCGAGCAGCCCCACCACTGCCCGGGAGCCAGCCTGGTTGCCGCAGGGATCGCCTGTGGGTTTGCAGTGGCGGGGATGAATTCAGTGCAGGGTGCTGTGCCAGGCAGGGCTGCCAGGCAGAGCCACAGCAGTGGGAATGTGGGGGAAAATGGGGTGCAAAAAGCTTAGGCAAGGACATGACAAGGGCACCCTCAGGCCTGGTTTGGAGCAGTAGAGAACCCCCTCTTTCTGTGCTGCTGGTGGGACCCCCAGGCTTGCACGGGGCTCCTGGAGCTGTCACTCCCTGTGTGCAGCCCCTGCCAGGGTGGGGGCTGAGGCTGACCCTGGCTGTGGGGTCCCCTGGGAGCACCAACAGCCCCCGGGGGAGGTAGATGAAGTTGTGTCTCCAGTGGCTCTGACGGGAGAGGATAATTTCGCCTCCAATCAATTCTTTAAATGCGCACAATTGAAAGATTGCCTCTGAAAGCTGCCTATAACCAGGGAGGTAATGGATTCCCTTCAGTCGCAGGCAGGAGCTTGGGAGTGGCAGCATCCCTTCCTCCTGCTGCTGGGGAGATGGGGACAACTGGGGGACTGGCACTGCTCCCACCACAAGCAACCTCGGGTGGGTGAAGGGGCTGCCTGGACCCCTCAGAGGCAGCTGGGGATGCCTCTATCTGCCTGGCTCGGTGCCAGCCTGCCCTGTGCTGAGACCTGGCACTGCTCATCACATCCTCCAATGTGCCAGGGGGTCCCATTGGCCAAGGCTCGGGATCTGCTCGGCCCCCAGCCTGTGGGAGAAGCAGCAGGAGCCAGCCTGCACGCTCGCTGTGCCAGTAGGAATTATTACATATATAATTTAAACGCAGTAACGAGCTGTGCTGAAGGGATCAAATATTAATCAGCTGCAAGAGCGCTGCTCTGACCCTGTGAAAATGGAGAGAGGTGCTTGAAATGCCAGATCAGCCAGTGGTGGGCGATGAGCGAGGTGATGCTTGGGCAAGGCAGGCTCTGGTGGTCCCCAGATACCCTGGGGGGTGGCAGCAAGGGGCAATGTTGGCTGTAAGATCAGCCCTGAACGGCTTCCAGAACTGGATGGTTCATCCTCTAGGAAAAGCGGTGCTTCGGCAGGATGCGGGGCTGGCTGAAGAGACAGAGTGCTGGGGGCAGCTGAAATGCTGGCTCTGGCAGGAGCAGGCGGCGATGGGAGGGGATGGTGTCTGCAGGAAGTATGACATGGCTGAGCAGCCCAACGCGGAGCCCGACAAGCAGCTCTCGCTCGCCTCCCGCAACCGATTTCAATTACTGTCTCTGGCAGTGGGCGGAGGGAAGGGGAGACGGGAGCTGGGTGGGCAGCGAGGCCCTGCTCACCCTGCCTGACTCCTGCCCACGCTGGACAGGCGTCCCCAGCACCCAGGGGTGCCCCGAGGGCTGGGTGCTCCTCTGCCCCCAGAGGGGTGAGCTGTGCTGGGTCCTGGGGGAGACCAGAGCTTGCACAGAGCTCCATGGGGGCCTGGCACCTACATCATGGCCACTGTGGGGTGGCACAGAGCAGGTGCTGCCCAGCCGTGGGGTATTCATCACAGGAAATCCTGGGGGAGGGGCTGGAGAGGCTGATTTAGGTGCTGTGAGCCCAGGGAGGGGGGACATGGCACCGCACAGCGCTTGGGTCTGAAATAGCAGCAGACATACAATTTATCACCGCTGCTGCCACGCGGGGAAATTGCTGTAGAAACTCATTAGCTCCGCAGGGAGAGCGGGGAAGGGGGATTGCGTGGGCTGTGGGTGGCGAGGAGGGGACAAGGCATGGCATCCACCAGGTGGGAAGGGAGGAAAGCCCCAGGGATGGGCACCCAGGTGCCCGCTGGGCTCTGCCCTGGTGCCCAGCCGGTGTCGGCGGTGCTCCATGTGTCAGCCAGCGCTCGGCCGCCGCGGTGCTCCAGGGAACCAGTTACGGTGATGTGACATGTGTCAGCGGGTAAATGACTGTTCAATTCAAGGAGAATTGCAAAACATACAAGGTCAAACGCTTCCCCGCCAGCGCTGCCATGAATATTAAAGCCGAGCTCCTCCGATAGCTGCCAGGGCTGGTGGCCGCACCCGCCAGCAGCGTCCCCGGGCACCGGGGCAGCCCCTTGGGTCCCCGCTCCAGCTGCTCTAACAGTCTCAGCTTGGCCGTGGGCATCTGGGGTCACTGGTGGTGCCAGTGTGGAGGTGGCCATGGGGTGGCAGGACGTGGAGCCAGCATCGGAGCCAGCTTGCCACGCTGGGTGCCAGTGGTTTGTCTGTGGTGACAGCTGGGTGGCAGAGGAGCTTGCTGCACAGTCCTGCCCGTGCCCACCCGCCCCTGCCTTCACCCTCACACCATCTGTGTGCCCCTGCCTGCATCCACCCACGCCTGCATCTGCCCACCCAGCCTGCCTGCATCCAGACAATGCCTGAATTCCCACGCTGCCTACACCTGCCCACCCACCACCTGCACCCACCTGTATTCCCTGCCTGCTCCTGCCCACGCTGCCTTCATACCTGGAAGCAAGCCCTGCTCCCTGCCTGAGGTCTTCAGGGCCACCAGGGCAGGGGACAGGTAGGGATCTGACATCAATAAGGTGTGTTCCTTCTCCTGTTCCTGTTTTGGAGGCTGGGAGTGGTTCAGGGGGCCAGAGGCCGTGGGACAGGGAGGCTGTGGGTAGGGGAGCAGGGTGTCGGCTGCCTGACAGCTCATTCATCACAGCTGCTGGCCCTGACCATGGGGGCAAAGCCAGATTGGATTTTAAATTAGAAAATAAACCTAGAATCTTGTGAGGCCCAGCCCCTGCCCTCACCCTGTGCCTGCCTGCACCTCCCGCCTGCCCCCTCCTACAGATAGGGAAACTGAGGCACGGAACACCACTGTGCCACGGCGCTGTGATGCTCCTGGGGCCACCGAGGGCCCTGCCCTGTCCCCTCCCTGAGGCAGGCGCTCTGTTATTGCTGTCTTGGCGGGCAGCATCGATCGGGGCTCCCTGGGCGGCCGCGTGCCGCCTTATTTATTTATTTGTGACAGCAGGCAGCATCGATTCCCGCCGGGGGGGCCTCCGCCCGCCGCAGCCGGATTAGTCTCTGGCCTCTCCCGGCTGCTGTTAATAAACTCCCACCCGACAAAGCCAGTGGGAGGGATTAGGACCCCATCCCGGCTGTGGCCGTGGCCAGCATGCCGAGGGACCCAACAGGTCCATGGCTACTGAGGACTTGCCAGCCCCTTTGCCCACCCTGGGTTCAGCGGGGTCGCTGTTGGGTGCCAGGGCCCAGAGGGGTGTGTGCTGGGTAGGCAGTCCCACGTCAGCAGTCCCTGGTCACCTTGGGGACATGGGAGGGCCATAGCTGTGGCACTGGAGATAAGCTGCTTAGAGACATCTGTGGAGGTGGAGGATGTAATACTGTGGTGTTCACGGGGCATGGGTGGCAGCAGCTGGGCACCAGCTGCCTTCCCACGGTGTCCTGAGCATCCTGCATCCCCAGAGGGCTAAGAGTCCCAAGCATCCCCTGGTGCCAAGAGCATCCTGTGGTACCCAGAGCCCCACACAGAGCCCAGGGCAGTGCCTGGTGCCAAGGCTGCCCAGCCCAGGGTGCTCAGTGTCCAGATGGGACCTGTTGTAGGATCCTTGCTGTGAGGCCTGACCTTAGCCAGTATCCTCCACGGGGACCACTGTGTCTCCCAGCACCCCGGGCAGGTGGGACGCTCATGGACAGGAGTGTCCAGGGGGCTGGGTGGGCATCTCCAGCCCAGCCTTTGCCACACAGGGCAGTGGTGGTGGTGCAGGGCCCAGCCCTGAGCACTTATCTGCTATTAAAGCCCAACAGAGATTTTGGCGCCCTTCAGTATAAACTCATTAACTTTTATGTTCTAATAAACGGATCCCATTAAAATATAATTCTGGCCTTGCTGGGGGGCAAGTGAACCCCTTGGAGCTGGTGCGGGCAGGTGTCTCTGCTGTGCCTCTGTGCCCAAGGCATTATCATTGTCCCGCCGCGATGGCAGGGGGGTGGTGGGGACAAGGGGTGGGTAGCAGCGGTGTGAGGACGCCTGCCAGCACCCAGCAGCTCCCCACTACGCTGCACACCCAAGATAATGTCTCTTAATAGTCCCTTAAAAGCAGCAGTCGCAGAGTAATTAATCTTCGCGGGGCCCTGCCCTGCTACGGATAGGGATAATTAGCCGGTAATTGGCAGTATCGTGTCATCAGTGCCTGTGCACGGCGGCAAGACGTGCCCACGCTACCGTGGCCTCAGAGGGATGCTGGGTGTCACCATGGCACCCCCTCTGCCGTGGCACTGAGCTGTGCCCAGCAGGAGAGGGGACGGTGCTGTGCCAGATCCAGGAGCGGGAGATGCTGGGTGACTCATTAGGGCTGATTAAATTCTTTTATTTTTGGTCTGAAGGCCGTAAGCTGCTGGGCTGGGCATGCTGGGGATTTGTTCAGGGACTAATGCCTGGGAGGGACACGGGGCTGTGACAGGGGAATCCCTGTGGTTGTGGGTGGGAGAGGGGGGAGCATCGATGGGATAGGGGGTTCCCTACGGATTCACACTGCTCAGGGACAGCCTGGCTGGAAAGAGGCTGAGCTCTCTGGCAGCCTGGAGAAAGGGTGCAAGTGTCCAGGCTCCTGTGACATTCCTGGCACAGTTGGTCATGGCAGTCACGGTAATCACCTGCATGTCTGCACCCTGGGAATATGCAGACCCAGGAGAACCTTGGCACAGGATGGCCACCTCTGTGGTGAAGGATAATCTGTGATCAGGGATACCCAGTCCCAGGGCTATCCCTGTCCGGGCTGGCTCACAGGAGGAGTGGGCACCCCTCCACGTGATACAAGCTGCAGATGTGCATTAATTAGCCGGGGCTTAATTGCTAGGGCTGCCCCAGTGAAGGATATGCTGGGGAGAGGGTGTCACAGTCCCACTGCATGTGGCTGATGTGCTTGTTTGCCATCCTGGCTTTGGGGGAATATTGGTGTGCAGGGAAGCTTAGCCCTTGGAGCAGCTCTGGCCTGTGGTGCAGGGTTGGTCCATGGGAAGTGTTGGTTCTCAGGTGTGTGGCACTGCACCAGCATCACTCCCCAGAGCTGCATCCCCACCTGATACAGCACCAGTCCATGTCCAGGCACTGGTCCCAGGTGCCACTGCGGGCACAGTGTTGGTCTGTGATGAAGCACCACTCCCTGATGCATCACCAGTCCCCCGTTCCCTGTCAGTCCCCAACACAGCATCATTCCACAGGTTCCCCAGCATCCCAAACTCTTTCCTCCCTCCAGGCTTCAACGGGCTGGCGAGGAAGACAGGGGAGAGCGCTGAGGTGGAGCCGACGGCGCTGCCCACGCCAGCGGAGCGGGAGGCAGAGGCTCACTTTGTGAGCACGGCGCCCACGCTCAAGATCCTCAACCACCACCCGCTGCTGGAGGACCTGCTGCACGAAGCCTTCCTGAAGAANAAGAAGGATTACCTGGCCCAGGCGCCGTTCCTGCCTGCTGGCGCCGGCCCCCTCCTCCCTGGTGGTGCCCTCCAGCCGGCCCCCGGCCCCCCAGAGCCCGAGCCCTCACCCCGCACCCCTGCCCTGCCCCGGCCCGCCTTCCCCACTGACCCCCTGACCACACCTGCAGGGCGCCCCGGGCCGTGGGGGGAGGCATGGGGGGCTGTGCCAGGTGCAGACCCCTCGTGGTCCCCGGCTGGGGTGCCAGAGTCAAGCACTGCATCCCCCAGCCAGGCACCCACTACGGCTGGGACATCCCTGGCACCCCGAGTTGGGGCCACTGTGGTGCCTGGGGATGAGGAGGGGACCACCACCACCTCCACCATCACCACCACCACTGTCACCACACTGCAGGGGCCAGGTGAGCGCCAGGGACGGAGTCAGGTGGAACTAGGGTGAAGTGAGGCTAAGCTGGGGTTTCTTCTGTCACCAGCTCCCTGCAACCGGACGCTGGCGGGTCCCGAGGGCTGGCTGGTGTCCCCAGAGCCAACTGGTGTCCCCTATGATGGCAGCCTGGACTGCACCTACACCATCTCTGTCTACCCTGGCTATGGTGTGGAGCTCAAGGTGAGCTGAGGGCTGAGGGTGGGCCAGGGTGGCAAGTGCCTGCAGACAAGTGTGGTGTGTCCCCTACTCTGTCCCACAGCTGTGTGTCTGTGCAGGGTGCAGCAAACACATGGTCTTGTCCCTGTCCTTGTCCCCATTCCTGTGTCCTTAAGCCAAGAGAGCTGGCTCAGGGCACTGCCTACCCTCAGGCCCCAGCACAGGGATGTGGGTACGTGAGCTGGTGGGATGCCCCAGGATGCTCTGTGCCCACCAGCTGCTGTGGCTGGCACCCATCACAAAGAAGTGCTGTGAGATTTAATTAACGAAGCCCTAATGAAGAAGGTGTGAGCAGTGCCAGCAGGTGCCATACTGTGCTGCAGGGCCAGGAACACCCAGCACCCATCTGCCAGGAGCAGAGGCTGACAGCAAACCCTGCTGTGCTGAGGCCTTGTGCTGCTCCTGTCAGTGGCACGTGGCCATGTGTCCCCATTTCTGCTGAGGCCACTGCAGGGCAGCGTGTGGCTTGTGGAAAGCTGGTGGTGAGCCAGAGGCAGCATCTCCACCACCAGCCCTGCTCCAGCCCACACTCACCAGTGCTGCTGCTCCTCACCATGCAGCATGGCTTAATTAGTATCATTAATTGCAAATTGCTCCAGAGGGCGAGGCTGGCTGTCTGCAGGGCTGGGCCCTGCTGCTCTTGGTGTGGGGGATGATTTATGGCACTGCTAACCATGTTTGAAAGGTGCTGCCCTGCACAGACAAGCTCCAGTGGGCTATCGACCACAGAGAAACCACTCAAGGACCAGCTCCGAGCCAGGTGCCAGGTGACGCTGCGGTGGTGACACTTGTGTCCCCTGCAGGTAGAGAACATCAGCCTGGCAGAAGGGGAGACACTGACGGTGGAGAGCGCGGGAGGCCTGGAGCCCAACCTCCTGGCCAACGAGTCCTTCCTGCTGCGGGGCCAGGTCATCCGCAGCCCAGCCAACCTCCTCACCCTCCGCTTCCAGAGCCCCCGGCCCCCCAGCCCTGGTTCCTACCACTTTCACTACCAAGGTATGGGACTCAGACCCCTCTGTACCCTCTGGGAGCTTCCCTGCCAGCATGGTGCTAATTTGGGTTGTGGCGAAGCACCAGGAGTTTATCTATGTTCTAAGTGGGCACTGACTAGGTGAGGAATGCTCATGGAGAGCTAATTGGCCTTAGCAGTTATGGATTCATTGAGCATAATTCTCGGCAGCCACAGGCAGTGTCACTCAAGCCCTGCCACACCCAGGCATTTCCAGGGCTCTGGGGAGGCACTTTCTGGGTTCTGGGGGGGGTCCATTGTTCCTCAGCCTTGGTAACACCACCACCTGCCCCTAGCCTACCTGCTGAGCTGCCCCTTCCCGGCACGGCCGGCTTTCGGGGAGGTTTCGGTCAGCAGCCTGCACCCTGGTGGGGACGCCCGTTTCCGCTGCTCCACGGGATACCAGCTGCAGGGCGCCCGCCGGCTTGTCTGCCGCAACGCCACCCGCCCCTTCTGGAGCGCCCGCGAGCCCCTCTGTCTCGGTAAGCACCGGCACCGCGGGGACGCGGGACAGCTGGCACGGCACCGTCACCCACTGATGGCCCCTCTCCCACAGCGGCATGCGGCGGGGTGGTCCGGAATGCCACAGTGGGACGCATTGTCTCGCCTGGCTTTCCCGGGAACTACAGCAACAACCTGACCTGCCACTGGCTGCTGGAAGCGCCAGATGGCCACCGCCTGCACCTCCATTTCGAGAAGGTGTCACTGGCAGAGGACGATGACAGGTTTGGCTCTGGAGCAAACTGGGGGGGCTAGGGGTGTAGGGGCACCCTGGGGCAGCCCCTCACAAGGCCATGTTCAGGGATGAGTGCTCTTGGCTATATCCAAGGATGGGTGCCATTGGCCGTATCTAAGGATGGGATCTGCCATGGATGGGTGCCATTAGTCACATTTAAGGATGGGTGTTGCTGGCCATGACCAAGTGTGGCTACCTTTGGCCAATGGCCAAGGTCAAGGATAGGTGCTGTTGGCCATATTCAAGGAGATAACCTCTGGCCATGCCCAAGGATGGTACTGTTGGAAATGGCTGGGGTTGGAGGCGTCCAGCCCAAGCATGGCTGCTGTTGGCCATGGCCAGCATTGCACCCTACCCTTGTCATGCCTTGTCAGGCTCATCATCCGCAATGGCAACAACGTGGAGGCACCGCCGGTGTACGACTCCTACGAGGTGGAGTACCTGCCCATCGAGGGGCTGCTCAGCACCGGGCGCCACTTCTTCGTGGAGCTCACCACCGACAGCAGCGGGGCCGCTGCGGGCATGGCGCTGCGCTATGAGGGTATGGGGCCAAGGGTGTAGCAGGTGACCCAAACATCCCTGTGCCCGCCTGGCCCCTGCAGACCTTTGCCCCTGTGCCCGCAGCCTTTGAGCAGGGGCATTGCTACGAGCCCTTCGTCAAGTATGGGAACTTCACGGCCAGTGATCCCCGGTACCCCGTGGGCACCACGGTGGAGTTCAGCTGTGACCCTGGCTACACGCTGGAGCAGGGCTCCACCATCATCGAGTGTGTTGACCCCAGTGACCCACAGTGGAATGAGACAGAGCCAGCGTGCCGTGGTGGGTGCTGGTGCTAGAGGGTGCTGGGAGTTGCTGTGGATGGGGCATGAGAGATACTGCAGCCACCGTGCTGTTGAGTGTGATGGAGCTGAGGGACATGGTGGGTGCTGGATGTGGGATGCTGGAGTGGGCGCTGTGGCGGGTGTCCCGTGCAGTGCCAAGCCCAGTGTGTGCCCACAGCGGTGTGCAGCGGGGAGCTGACGGACACGGCTGGAGTGGTGCTGTCACCCAACTGGCCGGAGGCGTACGGCAAGGGCCAGGACTGCATCTGGGGGCTGCACGTGGAGGAGGACAAGCGCATCATGCTGGACGTCCGCGTGTGAGTGCTGGGATGGGCCGGGATGGGGATGGCGGGATGGCGGATCTGTGCACTCCCTGCCCTCACGGCCCCACTGCCCCAGGCTGCGGCTGGGCTCGGGGGACATGCTGACCTTCTACGATGGGGACGACTTGACGGCGCGCATCCTGGGCCAGTACACGGGCGCCCGCGGCCGCTTCAAGCTCTACGCATCCACTGCCGATGTCACCGTCCAGTTCCAGTCTGACCCTGGTGCTGGTGCCTTTGCCTATCGGCAGGGCTTTGTCATCCACTTCTCCGGTGAGGCCTGTGGCTGGACAGTGCCCCTGGTGTCCGCAGTGTCCCCACTGCCCTGCTCAGCCTTCCATGCCCACAGAGGTCCCCCGTAACGACACCTGCCCTGAGCTGCCGGACATTGCCAATGGCTGGAAGACGTCCTCACAGCCAGAGCTTCTCCATGGCACTGTGGTCACATTCCATTGCTACCCCGGCTTCCAGCTGACTGGCACTGACCTCCTGATGTGTCACTGGGACCTGACGTGGAGCGGTGACCTGCCCTCCTGCGAGCGGGGTGAGTGGTGCCCACCAGTGACCCCCTGCCCTGCAGCGCATCCCCAACCACCATCACCACTGGTCACTCCTGCCTGCAGTGACAACCTGCCGGGACCCTGGGGATGCTGAGCACAGCCGCAGGGTGGTCTCCAACCCTAAATTCCCGGTGGGAGCCACCGTGCAGTACGTCTGTGACAAGGGCTATGTCCTGGCGGGCGCTGGGACCCTCACCTGCCATGACCGCGCTGCGGGGGGACCCAAGTGGAGTGACCGCCTCCCCAAGTGCATGCGTGAGTTGGGCGTCCCCTCCTCGGGCATATCCCCCAAGCCGAGGGTGAGCGCTGACGCCACTGTANGGCAGAACCCGGAGCGGCGGCTGTACCCGGCGGGAGCCACCCTACACTTCTCCGGCACCGCCGGCCGGGCGCTGCTGGGCGAGAGCAGCCTGCACTGCCTGCCCGGACACCCCTCACGCTGGAGCGGCTCCCCTCCCATCTGCAAGGCGGGTGAGACGACCACCCCCCACCCCAGCACCCCGCCGGCACCGCTCAGCACCCCACTTCTCACCCCTGGTGTTGGTTTCTTTCTTCCGCCTCCTCCAGCCTCCTACGATGAGTTTTACAGCAACCGCAACCTGGATGGTAAGGGCCAGGGTGTTTTGGGGTGCCAGGGCGTGGAGGGTGCGGCCGATGTGGGGTGTCCCCTGGGTGAGCCCCCAACTCTCCCTCCCGGACAGCTGTGGCCAAGGCTGTGCCCTCGGGGACAACGCTGGAGGGCACCAACGTTGCCATCGCTGTCTTCCTGCCCGTGCTGGTGGTGGCCCTGCTCATCGGGGGCATTTATCTCTACTTCTCCAAGTGAGTGGCCCGCTGGCCCTGTCACCCCATGGGGCCCCACGGCCCCCCACTGCCCACTCCAGCTGCCCTTTCCCCACAGGCTCCAGGGGAAGCCAGCCCTACAGCTGCCCCTTGCTGGCTCCCACCCCTATGACCATATCACCGTGGAGTCGGCTTTTGACAATCCCACCTATGAGACAGGAGTAAGTACTGGCCCCCACACCGCCCATCTGGAGCTGGGCACCCTGGGGACCCTGCATTGCATGGGCCACCTGTGCCAGGGGCTGTGCGTGGGCTGGGACAGGTGTGGGATGGGGTCATGTGTCCCAGGAACCACGCGTTATTTAGGACATGCATCCAGGAACAACTCAGGGGATGGGACATGCGCCCAGAGACCACCCATGGGATGATGTATCTATCCAGGGGCTGTTCACAGGATGGACATCCAGTTAGGGACCACACACAGGATGGAACACCGATCCAGGGACCACGTGTGGGGTGGGATATCCATCTAGGCACCGCACATTAGTTCAGACAACCATCCAGGGACCACACACGCTATCTGGGATATCCATCCAAGGACCATGTACAGGCTGGACACTGATCCAGGATCCATGTATGGGATGGGACACACATCCCCAGGGCCATCTGTAGTCTGGGATGTGCCCCCAGGTCCTTATGGGATGGGAGATGCCCTATCCCTGTCCCAGGCACCCTGTTGCACTGCCGAGTGTCCAACCCCTTGCAGTCTGTTTTCTTTGCAGGACACGAGGGAATATGAGGTGTCCATCTAGGTGTGGGCAGTGTGGAGCTGGGCGCTGCAGCCACCCCTCCCGGGCCCCCCCGTGCCCACCGGCCCCCGGCACGGGCTGGGAACACCTCTCCCAAGGAGACTCAAGCTGAGCGCTTGGCAGGACCCACCTGGGCACCGGCCACCCCCCTGCCACCCCCAATCCACCCAGACCCCCGTGGGATCTGCCCGAGCCCCACTGTCACCCAGCCCCCTGCACGGGGCTCACGAGAGGC
>VXBC01004081.1:27740-59830 GCA_013399945.1 Ploceus nigricollis | reverse complement strand
CCCCCGGCGGGCACGGGGAGAAGGGCGCTGGGTCAGGGTCCGTGCAGCCGCGCAGAGCCCGCTCTGTCTGTGTGTGCATGTGCAGCAAATCCAGGCCCTCTTGGCTCCCCCCAAGAGCGAAGATGGGGAGAAGAAGAGCAGGAGGCCCGAGAAGGAGCCCAGGCGAAGTGGCAGGGCCACTAACCACGATAGCTGCGATAGCTGCAAGGAAGGAGGGGATCTGCTGTGCTGCGATCACTGCCCCGCCGCTTTCCACCTCCAGTGCTGGTAAGGCTTGGCGCTCTCTCCCTCCGGATCTGCCCAGAGCACCTTCCCTCCGGCCGCTCCCGCTTCCCGTTAGGTCCCGGGGAGGGGGGGACGTGCGGCCGGCTGGAGCAGACAGGAACAAAAAGGAGGTGCAAACCCCGCTTGGGTCCATCCCTCCTGAGAGTAATCCACAGCGGCCGAGGTGAATCCTCCCCTGGCCGCTTTCTGGAGGGTTGGGGGTCCACCCTCCTCCTTTCTTTTTGTGCTGAGCAGCGGGCGAGAGGCCTGGAGGAGGAGCGAGGCCGCTGGCTGCGCGGCCTGGCTGCCTTGGTGCTGTCCCTGCCCGGCCTTTCGCCCTCCCCAGCGGGAAACTTCCCCACCTCACCCCTCTCCAAGGGTGCCTGGCTTGTGGGGGACCCTCCGGAGGGCCCTGGCTGGAGAGGGGGAAGCCCTGGTGGCGTCTCCGCACCAGGCCTGACGTTCCCAGCGCTTCCGTGCTGCTGCAGCTGCTGGGAATAATGGAGGTTGCTGTCTCTGTGTCTCCCTGCCTCACTGTTTACAATATGGCGACCTTCCTTTAAATTATATTTTTATTCTCAGCGCCATTTTGGCTGCATATATGACTTCCAAACCCTCGCAACACTCCCCACAGTATCTCAAACGTGAAAATACCTTCCCCGTGGAAATCCAGGCCTCCAGACTTTAACGTTGGCCGGGTTTATTCCTTTCCCTCCTTTTTTCCCTTCCTCCTTGCTCTTCCGACCTGCTTGTCTCATCCGTGGGGGTGTCTGCCGTGAACTGGGGGGCTGCCGGGTGCTCTTGCTGGGAGTTGTGTGGCTTTGTTGATGAAGGCAGAGCTTTCTGCGTGCAGATCTGGCTGCCGGCTGGGAATTGAGGTGCGTGTGGAAGCGGTGGCAGAGCTCGAGGTGCTGGAGGCTGCAGCAGGATGGGCTCTTGCTGCCTTCCCTCACAGCTTCCCAAGCTCTCCCAGCACAAAGCGACACCACACCAAAAGAGCCTCAACTTTCTGCCCCAAAGTTTTTCCTTTTTCTGCACCCAGAGCTTGGATGCATCCTGAAATCCCCCCTTTCAACAGTTGACACAGGCGGGCGGTTTGTGTTAAATTAGCACAGCCAGAGTGGATAATGGAGTGGAGGAGGGAGCAGGGCAAGTCAAACAGCTGGAGCTTGGGAGTACAGAGTATTCTTCCTTAGGGGAGATTTTTTAACCACATTCCTTTCTCGCTTTCATGCTTTGGAGCTTTGTTTGCCACCCTGTTACAGCTGTCTCCTCTGCGCTTTTTTTTCCTCCCTCTGTTGGTTTGGTTTTTTTTTTTCCCTTGCTTTTTTCTGATTTTCATTTGCTTGCTGGCTATTCTGCATTTCTATGCTAATTGAGGGTCTCAGAACACTTATTAAACTGGTTGCTGATAGCAGGGAAGCTGAGTGTGCGGTCACAGTTCTGTAGGGAGTGTCCCGTTAGCAGCGTGTAGCCAGGCAAACCCGACAATGCTGTAGCATGCAGCCATGACATCATCCCTCCTACCCTGAGGAAGTGCTACTGGTGGTAGTGCAGATCCTCTAATATTTACTGGCAGGATAGTAATTATCATTATTTTTCATCCAGTGTCCTTGATGAGCTTTAATTTAAGGGTGGTTTTTTCCTTCTGCCGGGCATAGTTGTTTTTGGATGCAGCCGAACGCATCCTGGGCATTCTCCTAGTGAGGCTGGAGTGGTGGCTAAAACTTCACATTTTGGAATGGAAGAGCTGTGCCTAAGGCTGCAGAGTTAACTCTGAATCCTAGTTAAGTCTGACCATAAATGAGACCACTTTGTGCGTGCCTAAATTTCATGGCTTAATTTGGTGATGTTTTTGTAGTTAATGAGAGGGAAACAATCAGGTAAATCAGATACCTGTAAAGCTTTAACTGTACTTGAGTTAGTTGCATTATAATTGTATAAGAATTTATATAAAAATATTGTATTGAAAAATATATGTATCTTTGGCTAACTAGTCACTCTTCAGAAGAGAAATGAAAGAGCAGTTCTAAATACTCTCTTTCACTCCATTTGTTGCCTCTTCTGGGGTTTCTCAAGCGATCCCTTTGACAGTAGCCCAGACCCTGCTGTGGGAGGTGGCACAGTCTGGAAAGGCTTTGTCTGAAAGCCTCCAGCTTGGGCCTGGTTCTGCCTCCTTCCTCCTGAACCTTTGTTGGACCCTTGGCTATGGCCTTCAGGTGACCTAGGTTGTCTCAAAGGGATGCTCAGGTTTTGTTTTCTTATGTCTTCCCATTACCTCCTACATTTTGCTGAAAGTAAACTTCCGTTCTGGATATAAACTTAGGCATAAAGGCAGCACTTGCAACTTCCTTTCTGCCTCCTTTTTTTATTTAAAGAATAGTAGCTATAATGCAAGGCTTGGTTTGAGTCACTTGAATAGCCCTGCTGGAGCACTCTAACTGATTTGTGTCAACAGCTTACCTGTTCTCTGAATATTTATTGTGAGCTTTAGTACCAGGTTGAATTTATTATCAGTATAGCATAACAAAAAAAAATAGCTTTTAATTAGTCTAGGGTTTGTGATCAGTTGATTACAGCTGTAATCAGCTCCCATACAGCTGTATGGGAGAGGCCGTATTATGAAAGAGAAGGATTTTCAGGGGTATGATTGGCACAAGTCATGCAGTCAGCTGGAGACAAACCCAGCTCAGATTCCCAGGAGGTTGTGTTGCTCCTTCCTGTGTAGAGAAGGTTCTTCTGTATCAAGTTGTTTAAGGCTGTAGTGAGGAAGTTGGCTTTGCTAGGTGTGTGACCCTCAAACTTCAGCAGTTTGCCTTAACTTCAGTTTAGCAGTTAAACCCTTTGTCCTCTGTGGAAAACAGAAGGCAGAGGCCAAAACTCCCAAAACTTTCGGAGTCTGATAGTATTACACATCTGAGGTGGTAAATAACAAGTTTTGTTGGTACACCGTGGAACGACTGCTCTCCTGAATTAACGTGGGTGGAAGTGACTTCCCAATTCATCTGTTGGGGTGTCAGCTTTTCCCACAACTCCATTTTGGAGTCCCTAGTTCAGTGTAAAGCTGCTATGGGTGCTCTGAGAGGTCGGAGGATTCCAGCCTGGCTGCAGATAAACTGGCCTGGTGGGAGGGATACAGGAAAGTGTGAAATCCCTGCCAGATGCTTAGTTTCAACATACTTGGATTAATATCACAGTCAGGTGACTCTCTTCAGGTTTGAATTTACAGAGGGAGGTTTTTTGGGTCCCTAGCAATTCTTGCAAACAGGACGTGGGATTTTTAGTTCTGAAGTTGGTGTCTGGTTCTGCTGTTTGCCCACAATCTGCTGCTTTGGGTAACAGTGCAGAGTGCATTTCCATCCTGATGTTCTGCCTTAGCCCAGGCCCCCAGGGATGGTGCACACTCCTTCTTTACATGATTGAAAACCAATTTTCCAGTGCTACTTCTATTCTTTCCCATTTATATCCTCCTCCTGGCAATGTGATTGTTAGAATTCCCTGTGTTTTCTTGAGCTTGTAGTAAACTTGATTCACATTGAAGCGGGTTTGCAAAGTGACTGATGTTGCAAATTCATTACGAAGGATTAGAAAGATCCCCGGGAGAGGAAAAGTTTAGTTAACAAGCTGGGGGAGGGGAGTGACAACAGGAGGGAGAACCAACACAGAACAGTTTTGTGTTTGTTTTTTTTCTGTCTCTTTTTGTTTTTTTTAAAAGTCTCCCTGCCCGAGTTTCTGGTTGGAGGAGCCCAAAAGCACAAACCTCGCTGAATGCTGTGGTTCAAGTCCCTCTTGTAAAATCTCATGCTGCTGGCTGTGCAGCTCTGCTGGCATGGCAGAGTGACCTCAGTCCCTTAAAGCTGACCAGTTATGTAAACGACAGTGCCAGTTTTGTGGCACTGCCCAGCAAAAAGGTTCCTCCTAGCTGGGCTTCCTCACTGCTGTGCTGGGAGAAGTGTGTTGTGTCCGTACCGGGGCCTGCTACCTCCACCAGACCTTTTGCAACACCTCCTTGTGTTTATATTTGCAGTGTTTGGCTCGTTTCCCCTCCGATTTGGCAGTCTTCACCCAAGTGCTGGTGTCGAAGAACAGGAGTAACAGAGCTGCAAAGTGCAGCAGAGGAAGCTAAACTAGAGTTTTGGTATTTTCTATGAGTCACATTGTTTTAGTGCTTCGAACAAAGAATGGAAAAAAGTTGTGTTTGGCTGCTAGGACATCGATAACTCTTTCCTCACCTTATTATTCGGTCTAAAATGCCCTGCTTTATCTTTGGCATTTTTCTAGCTTTGGGTTTTTACATGAATATGCAGTCTGTGAGGGGAGAAAAACAATGGCCAGTCTATTGTCTCACTTAATCCTTCCCTTAATGGTCATCTTGGGCTGCCTCTGGTGTTTGAGGTGACTCTTAGAATAGTCTGAGGCATCTCCTGCTGCAAGGAGTAGCAGGATGTCCAGGAAGGTGCTGGAGAGGCAAACTTCTTACCTAATAGTGGCTAGGAACAGGTTTCAGTACATCAAATTACATCACAGCTTCAAAAAGCTTGTAGTTTTAAGTAGAGGAAGTTTTTATTATGAGGCTTTCTGTTTGTTTGGGTTTTTTTAACAGTAAATGACTGGCAAACCCCTACTTAAATGTTTATGTAATTGGATATGGAAGGCCAGAGTAAGCTGTTCTGTTCCCAGCATTTAAATGTATCTATCTTAACTGATACTTTGTTAAAACAATATTGGTTTAAGTATGTGTTTTAAAAAAAAACCCAACTTTTGTTTTTATGTATCTCTGGTTCTGATATTTTGGGAGCCTTGGGGCCAGCCTAGGCTGGATCCTGAGGCAGGAGGAAGTGATTGCCTGGCTGGGTTTCTGGCAGCAGAGGGTCACTGCGTGTGCGCCTGCAGATGTGGTAACATGATCAGTCTTGGCAGCTCTGCTCAGCAAAGTTGTACCAATGAGATTTTTCACTCTCCTTATTTTGTCCTAAATCTCTCTGTGCAAAGGCAGATAAGGTCAGCCTAAATCTATGGACTTCAGCTGACGGCTTCAGCAAATCATTCACAGTAAGAATTTGAGGAACTCGTGATTGGGTGACTTGCAAACCAGCACTCTCACCTGTGTGTGTGGATGTTGCTCCTGTTAAACTATGTGTGAGCAGATTTTGCACTGTGGGCAAGAATTGGGGATTTGGATTGAGCCGTGGGTCTCTGCTGCAGTTCCCAACATCAGTGTGGAGTGGTAGGAGCACGGCTTTGGGATTCTAAAGTCGAGGATTCGAAGTTGAGGAGGGGGTTGTTTAGCTACTTAACTTAGGCTTTGCCTTCAAGACGTGGCTGCTACATGGACTGATGTTACATCAAACACCTGCATTGTTCCAAAGCTGTTTAAAATGGCACAGTGGGAGACTGTGAACAAGGAAAATTCTCCGTGGTTTTGTACCTTGGCTTAGGAAAGTGCCAGTTTTATGTTGACCACGACTTGTGGAACTGAGAAATCTTTTTTTTTTGTGCCGCTGTGAGGTCCATTTTTGAGTTGACTCCTCAGGAGCAGGAGGCTGCAGTGGTTTGCTTCGAGGTGGGGTTCGCTGCTTTGTTCCTGCTGCTCCAGAGCTGGTCTTTCCTGGTATGTCAGCCTGCAGGCATGACTCATGGGAGCCTTTCACAACATGGAAAGGTCTTCCCAGAGGAATTCCAGCTCCTCCAGGCATTTGCAAAGGAAATTCTTAATTGGATTAGATTCATAATACTAATCTGCTAATGACTGTTTGTTATGGAGATCTTGGCACTATCTTGTAAATATATTCACCTTCCTTTAGCTCGCCTTATGTCTTTTTATCACATACAAGCTCAGCGTTGTTAAGATTGTACTGCCGCCAGCAGATCTGATAGTTAGGAATGGGGGACTACTGTGTTTATTACACAAGATCTTATAAAACTCATAATTCTTTCCTCTCTCTCTCTCCATTTCACAGTGTTGTTTAGGTGGGGTAGTAAAAGGGAAGCGGTGGTAATTGGCATGTCTGACATCCGGCTGTACTTCTCTTACCATGGGTGTGAAGGACACCCCGGGTGGGGAGTGCCTCTGTGCAGTTGTTAGTGACAGAACTGTGTATTTTTAGTAAGAATCAGGACCAAACAGGCATTTCCTCCCCCCCAAAAAGGGCCTTTTTTGGGTTGTAGGTGCTGTTGTGGTGGTGTGAGGAACACCTGCAGGAGAGCAGGGCTCCTGTGTTTCCCTGTGTAAGACAGAGTCCATGTGAAATTTCAGTTGTTACATCAATACTGAAACAGTTTTTCAACACTAACATAAATTTCTTCCCTTTATTGACCCACACCAGCGGATGTTAAACTGCTTTTGTTGCTAGACTGACTCACTGGTACGTGTCAGGTTCTTGAGTTTTTCCTGTGCTCTGCAGCCTTTCTTAATCCTTGAGACAGTAGCAAATAGCAGGAATCTGCTGTGAGAATGGGAGCAGTTACTTCCAGAGTAGGAAAGAGGTGTATCTCCCTGAAAGCAAGTGTGACAGTCTGAATATTTAGGAAGTGCTGTCTGTTGGAATATAAATCATGTGAGAAGGATGTACCCGTCTTGTTTTTTTTAACCAGTCAGGAAGTTCTCTTGGACTTGTGAAAATGCAAATATATCTGGGGATATAACATGGCTTTGTTACAGGGGTAAGAAAGAAGTGAGTGTAAGCAAAAAGCATCTTGCCACGTCAGGTTACTGGCTAGACTTGTGATTTTTGTGACACAGATTGTCAGAGCTGGCTTTTCCTCCTTATAGTAATCGATTTGTGCTGTCTCCAGCTCCACTGCTCGCTAGATGTCTGCCCAGCTTCCTCGAAGGAACACTGCAGTATCCAGTAACTCTGTAAGCTGAGTAAAAATAGTATTGTAGCTTCCCTTTAATAAAGGGGTTGACAGATACCAGCTGTAATGCAATCACATACCTTTTTAGGGTATGGAGTAAATGCTCCCTGTAGCCAAAAATGAAGGGGGGAAAAGAAAAAAAAAAGGTTGTATAAATCATTCTTCCTGTTGGTGTATCAGATGTTGAGCACAAAAGGCAAAGAGCATCTCAGCCAGCTGGGGGGAATCGAGTGCCTGAGCCCAACTCTAACCCATTTCTGCTGACGTCTGCTCTGCACGATCACTGGAAGCAAACTAGATGGAGCTGGAGATTACCGACTTTGAACCCTGCAGAAAGCACTGGCCTGAGGATACAATTTAGCAGGCTGAAAACCCCATGCTGAATTTCTGGCAAGCGCTAGTGATTGGTGTGAAACACCTGCCTGTACAGCCTCTGACTTTGGGCACAGCATCATGTGAACTTCCCAGTGATCTCTGTCTAGAATAGCAACAGGAGCAAGATATGAAGGTGATCTGGAAAAGGCAGAAAAGAATGTATGCCCTGCTCTAAGGATTTTTTGTTGGTTTTTTTTTTTTTTGGTGGATATTTCTGTCTCTGCTCTTTTTTCTCTCTTCTCCAGCGTTCTTGGGAAAGCCTAGTCCACATGTAGATGTCAGAATTACACTTCACTTGTGCCTGTGTGAAGACAAATTCATGCTTTTGCTTTTATGGGTCTGCCCTTCATCCTTTTCTGATGTGCTGCTTTCCTTTTTTCCACCTTATTGCTGCTGTCCTTTCACCCCTGTCTCCTTTGAACATGTTCAGTATGGCTAGGGCTGAATGTGTTCACTTCTCAGAAACCTCTCAGGCCTGTGTTTTGATTATTTTTTTCCCACCAGAGATGTCTCTTCATTTATTGTTCTTTAAAGACAGAATTGGATGAAGTGATTCTCACCAGGGCTGTGTTGTTCCTCAGCCTCCTTTCTTTTCCCTGATGCTGCCCTATGTGTCATCCTGCTTTGAGAAGATGACTTCTAATCTGTTAAGAAGATGGTGCTATAAAGACCTGAACACTTAATAATGAACCTGGACATTGAATTCAGGCTATTGTTACTATTGTCTGCAGCACAGGCATGAGTGATGCCGGGGAAAGAAACAGGAGTCAGGATGTGCAAAATGTCTGAATTTCTGTGTCTGACCCACATTTTTCAAAGTCAACAATTCTTCTATCAGCTTCCATGGTTTCTGCTTATAAATACAAAGCTGGATGGTTCCCTAGGCAAATATGTCTCAAAATATCAGAGTTCATAACCAGTCAAACTAATCAAAAAATAATCAAAAACCCTCACTGCGGTTCTGGTGGTACTATACACTCTTTAATACGTATTTATTTTTATATATGTATGTGTTTACCTATGTGTGGAAATTTGGTATCTTAAAAAACAATACTTCCTTTAATTTTTTGTCAGCTGGACATTAATGAAGGTAATAACTAACAGGTTGTCTAGGGAATGGTCTCTGTGGGCCAGGTTCTTTCTATAAATAGAAGTAACTAATTACATCAGATGATCACATGTTTACATGCAGCTTATCCAGTTTATTGGACCCTCCTGCTCATCAGGTTGGAGGCAAAAAAGTTCTGCTTCGTGCCTTGGAGGATACTTCCCTGATTCCCCATGAACTTCAGGACTGCCTGTGCACGAGGGCAGAGGGAGGAGGCAGGACCCCCAGTGAAGGCAGGAAGGGAGCTGAGGTAAGGTAGATAAACACCTGCTTCCATGAGGTTCTCTTCCCAGGATGGGAGTAGCAGGAGTGGTTTGATGGATTCAAGTAAATAAGTTCATTGGCATTGAAATTCACAGATTACTCACAAAATTTATGATACACCCATGAAATGGTACCTGGTTCTTAGGAGCACAGTGGTGCTGCTGCCAGAGCCTGGGACTGTTGGCCAAGCCCTTGAAATGTTGAACACTGGCAGGTCTAGACAGTAAAAATAAGCACACGGTGAAGGAAATTTTGGGATCTGGCATACCCGAAAAAGCTGCTACTTAAACCTTGAAGAGTTCAAGTCTTCCTCCACTCTTGTAGCATCATGTAGATAGTGGAGTGTACCTTTATTTTTTCATTGGATACATCTTATTCCTCGCTGTCTGCCCCTATAATGGTGTTTTAATCCTGCTTCTGTTTTCTGTCTGTTGCTGAGCCCTTATTTCCAGCTCTGACCATGCTGTTGGGAAGATGCACGCTAAGCACATGCAGCGTTCCAGATGATGGGATAATTGGTGACCTGTGAAACGGTCATTTTGGTTCCCTTCCTTGCATAGTGGCAGCCAAAATAATCATGTCCTGACCTGTTTGGTGGTGTCCAGGAGTCCTTGCTGGATGTTGCTAATTTAGAACTTATGTCCACACTCAAGACTTTCACTTCAGTGTAAACAAAGTTATGCTGCCTGCTGTCAAGCTTTTTTCACAGGTTCCCTCAGGAGCTGTTGCACCACAGGTAGACGTGATGCTCTGTAGTTAATGTGAATTGTGCTGCTGGCTTAAAATAGGTATAACTTATAAACAGTGTGAGCCTAATTGAGGCCAGAAAGTTACTGAAACTGTTAGTTTTAATGTGATCAGGTCATGCTTAGAGGTCTATAAAGAACAAAAATTGTGCTGGACTTATCTGAAGTTTGGTGGTCTCTGCATTGGTGCTTGAGAAGTCTTTGGCTTTTTCAGGAATATTATTGTTGTACAGCTGAGTGTCACAATTTATCCATGTTAATGAACAGAACTTGGAAACTTCACTGAATAATTTGAGGAATAGCAGTGGAGAGGAGGGAGCTGATAGTTTTCCTAATAAACACCTCTGAGGTAATTGAAATCTGACTTCTGTCTTCAGAAGCTTTGTGTTGATGCAAGAGTAAAAAAGGAAGGTAGGGGAGTTGCAGTGGGGAGGAACTCGCCGCAGGCTGCAGCTGTTGGCTTCTTTGGTGTGGTTTTATTCTGTCTAAGGTGGAGGCTCAGGGTTCCAGGTGTCCTCCTCCAGCCGGGTTTGGGAGCAGCTGTGAGCAGAAGTATGTAACTTGGGCACAGTAAAAATGTTCCAAAAAGCTGAATTCGTAAATGATGCAACTTTCCCTGTTTCTCAATGAGGCTCTTGTAATGCCCTGACAGTGAGGTTGGTTTCCTGGTTTGTTTTAGCTGCCATTGAGGCCCTGCTGTAGGAAGCCAGGGAGCCTTGTTCTTTATGAAGCTGGTAGAACAGCTGTAGCTCTATCCATCATAGGGATAAATAGGAGTCCCATAGAAGAGTTGAAAGCCTTCTTCCCTTATCTGGCAAACATATCTAGCATCCTTCATTATCATCCTGTCACTGAGTCTTGGTCGGTTAATCAGGTTTCCTGAGAAGGGAAAAATGTGTTTGCCTACATTTTTTCATGTCGTTACTATTTTTCCTCTGCACAGAAAAAAAAATATTTAAGTCCAATTGTTGAAAACAACTGACGTGAAAGAGAAGTTACTGAAGAAAGCTTTGCTAGGCACTGGTTTGTTTTCCTGCCACCATTATCCCAGCTGGTAGCTGGCTGTATCCTGGTGGGTCCAAAAGTAGTGTCAACGTGCCTTTGACGCAAGATGGCCAGGAATGCAGTGTGTAAATAACCTCAGGTCTGCTTATAACTGGTTCCTTTGAGAGCTACGGCCCAGTTTGTATTGGAGAAGGTGCCATTCCTTGGAGCACTTGTTTACCTATTTATTGAGGTCAGCAAAGTGAGGAGTAATTACAGGATTTAGACTTGACAACAGGCTTCTGATGTATGAGAGCCCCAGAGTGTGAAATTGAAAAGCTAAGTGGCTTCATGCTATTGTTTGCTTGATAAAAACTCCTAATATGCTCTTGAAGATTTTTTTATTTTGTCATAGCCATTTAAGTTTTATTTAAGGAATAGAGCATTGCATTCTGGCCATGGCAGAGCAATGCTTGACAATGCATCTGATAGGAATTTCAGGAGATAGTTAGCTTTCTGAGAAAAAGCCATGAGACAGATATTATATGGCAAGTGACTTTATAGTCAGTGTAGTGGTTTTTGACTAGGCAGTGATAAACATCTCATTTAATTTTCAGAGGCTTTGTGTGAGTTAGTCTTCCAGGTGTTTTTAAGTCAGCCTGTGTTTTTCAGAGCTGTCTTTGTTTTAAATGCAGAAACACATTCTGCTGAGCAGGTTTGATTTGGGTCACACCAAACCCCCCAGGTAAACAGTGAAGGCCACCACTCTTGTCTGTGATGACAGAAGGGGAAACTTTCTGAAATGAAGGGTTAGTGAAAATGTACTGAAAAGTGACACTGACTGGTGTGTAGTTGAAAGGAGACGTGTTGTAACCGAAGATAAAGTGGGAGCTGTACAATTCCAGGTCCTGTTGGCAGCAAACACTGGCGGCTGGAGCTGTGCATGCTAATGAACCCATGAAAGATAGGGAGAAAAGGGCTGTGGTGCTCCTGCCAAAGTGCTAATTCTTACCTTGCTTATGAAGATCAAGTATCTTGCTCAGATTTAAAAATCAGTTTCTTTTATGCTTACAGTAAAAGGTTGAAGAATGTGGTCATACCTAGTCAATTAAAACAGCATTCTTTAGCGCTTCCCTGGCTTTCTGCTGAGACCCAGGCAGTGCTCTCTGCTTGCTGCGAGGCCAGCAGTGCAGGAGCAGCCTTCATCAGTCTTTGTTAGCATGGTGAGCTGCGTTGATGAACAGTTCATTAACCAGGAGAGGCAGAATCAGTCTTTTAATACACTTGCTATTGCAGCTAGGCCCTGACAGTGAGCAGAAAACCTCAGGAGGCTTGTCTGAGCACTAAAACCTTTCTGCTGCTCTGAAACAAATCTTTCTCCCTCCTTCCACAGGCCTTTGGGTAGCAGCATTCATTAAAATGCTTCTTTAATAGTACGGCATATGTAGGATTTCATGGTTCAAACCCAGCAAATGGGACAATAACATACACACTTGCAGAAGAAACCTGTTCTGACTCTTCCAGGCATCTCTCAAGGTTCACCATGGTATTAATTGTTTCATTGTAAAATGCGTAAGACTGAGGTAACAGTTAAAACAAATAACCGGAGGCATCTGGCAGCATGTGGATCCCTGGCACGCTGCACGTCGGAATGGGGCAGACGTGTTCCCAGCAGTTCAGGCACGCTCGTCAGGAGCTTCAGAGGGTGAAATTTCACTAGGAACAAATCAAAGTCTGTGGGTTTTTTTGCCCTGGGGTGTTATGAGGGGAGAGGGGAATGGGCCACATGAATCCATACTTGCTGTAGATGCAGATCTAAGAGCTCGTTTTCTAGCAAGAGTAAAACCTGAGCTATTGCAGGATGCACCTTAGGATTCAGCATGGATTTATGCTGCAGCAAGCACACGGGGATCATTTGTTACTCTTCTCCTTCCATCCCCCCCCTCCCTGCTTCTGTTAGCAAAAGATTAGTTTGGGGCAGGGAGTTACTGCTTCGTCCAAGCATTTGAGGTGAAGCAGCCAGTAGTGGAGGCTTTGGTGCTCTCATCTAGAGCCTGATCTCTTGTTCATCCAAGCCCTCCAGGAAATGAGAAACATAAGCTGCAGGTATGTCAGTGCATATATGCAGAGCGCTGCGTTTCTGGAGCGCCTGGAACACGGAGGCCTCTGAAACCCTGCACTCCTCCTCAAAATGGCTGCCAGATGTGTTGGCTCTACTGAATTCCCCAGAGCCTGACACCAGAAATGCTGAGGTTATTACCAGCTTGGTCCTTGCTGTGTTCTTCCTTCAGTCTTCCAGGCACAGTGTTGCAGGAGGGAGTGTGACCCCGGATGGCTGCAGTACCTGCAGAGGCAGTCGCTGGCACACGGGCGAGCCCGGGGCAAGGCTCGCCGGGACTCTGTTTAAACAAAGGAAGTGTGTTTGTTTTCACAGTCCAGGCTTGGGAGCCTGGGCTGGGATCCTGTGCCATTTCCCTGTGCTAGGAGCAAGATTCTCGAGGAAGACAGCCTCTCCCTTTGCTGCAAAGCACAGCTCTTCCTGGCCAGCAAATATGCATCTTATCCTCCCTGGCTTGTCAGGGCTAGAGACTGGAAAGCTTAACTCAGATTTGGGTTGATATTTGTAGGTGCAATAATCAGTATAGAGACTCCTGCCATGAGCCAACATCTAGCTTCCCATGCTTGTGTGGCTTTCTTGGGCCAGTCTTATAAGCTATTGTACTTCTTGATCCCCTTGTAAACCAGTCAGTCCCAATGGATCCTTGAAATCTGTTTCCCAGTCAGTGGGAAATGGAGCTTCCAGAGCCTGTGGTAGTGCATCTGTGTGTTCAGCACAAGAGAGCAGACTTGCTAAGAGCTGCCTCTAGCAAAAGTCAGGAGAACTTTTTTAAAAGTATTATCTTAAGCCACACTGCATGGTAAATGGCTGGTTTTTGCCAGCAGGTACGTTTTCCCTGCCACAGTCAGCAGTTTGCTCAAATAACAAATCTTAATGATAAAGAAGTGTTGGAAAGTACTTGAGTTAGTAGTAGGATCTGTAAGGAAAGTGTATCATCTAACATATGCTGCTCTGCCTTTTACTGAGGAAAAGTGTTTCTCAAAATAGTCCTCCTTACTCTAATTTGCTTTGGTTTATTTCTAGCATCAAAATGAGAATGTCATTTCACTGTGATACAGCTTTTATAGTAAGTGCAGATCCATGTGAGTAGGATGTATCCTGTGCTTCGTAGCCAAGGCAAGCTGGATATGGTGACACTTTTAAGAGTATTTGGGTTGTCTTAAGATAGAAGGTGGTTTCTACCATTAAGTAAGTGTGCCCAGGGATGGAGTACATGGGAGGTGGTGGGTACACCTCATGGCAGCTTGCTCAGTTGGACTCACTGCAAATCCAGGGGATGGAAATGCCTGGATGTATGACTGTGCTTGCTGAACAGGAATCTGTGTGGTCTCACATGGAGTAATCAAGTTATTTAAGGAGGTGTGGTGTTTGGGGGGGGAGGTATGTGTGTGGCACACCAGTGAATCTTCCATTTATCTTTGCTGTTCAAGTCTGAGGGTGCTCTGAAACCGTGGAGCTGAGATGGGTGTCATGGAAGACTGGCTTCTTGGAGGTGTCTGGCTAAGTGGATGTATGGGAGAGCGAATCCAAGGAGCTTCACCATAAATAAAAGGAAGTGCTTGGGAGTGGAACTGCAGAGCTGCCCTGACTCTGGCTGTGTACGTGAGAAGAGTTCCAGAAATGACAGTAAATAACAGTAAAGCTTTGCTTTGTGTTTCTCTTGTAGCAACCCTCCGCTCAGTGAGGAGATGCTGCCTCCGGGGGAGTGGATGTGCCACCGCTGCACCGTGCGCCGCAAGGTAAAGCCTCTCAGAACAGACACAGTCCCTGCCCTTCCAAATACCATTTGAAACCTGAATCCTGTGGTTTATACCTGCCTCTCCCTTCGTGTGTGCTCAGACAACCAGAGCTGCTTCTTTGTGCTCATGTTTGCAAAGGACTTTGTTAGGAGAGGGCTTAAAGAAACCTAAGTGGTCTTGGTGAGACCCTCACGATACTTTAACATCACTACTAGGAGGTAAAACTGAAGTGCCTGATACCTTCTTGTCAATCTATGCCTTTTAAACTGTTTTCCTTCCCCCCATTTCTGGAAAGGAGGGAGAGCTGAGGCACAGAGGAAATGGGAATGGCTCCTGTGCTCAAGGAGGTGAGCTGTCTACAGGCAGAATAGGAGTCACGTTAATACAGCTTTGCCATCAGGGCTCTGATTCTACTTAATATGTGGTTTTTAGAAGAGTGACTTCACAGCAGTTGTACATCAGCAGAGGGTGAAATCACAGTGAGTTATGATTTCCTGGGCTGTTGAACAGGATGGGAAGGAGATGATTGGGCAATATTGTAGCTTGTCTTTTTTTTTTTTTGCCTTGATGCTCTTTCTCCAGGAAGCTGTCTTGCACAATGTAAACATCTTATTGCTGTGACCACGTAGGGCTGCTTAGCAGAGGGTTTAGAAACTGCACCAAGCTATCTAGCAACTGTTCCCTTGAAGTGACACCCAAAACAGATTGGAAGAAAACTGTGTGCTCAGCCTTTTGTTCCTGAAGTGATCGCCTTGTTAGGTTTCCAGGGTACTGTTCAGCCATCTGCCAACAATAGAAATGAAGGTCACAAATCAAAAAACAAATAATAAAGTAAAAAGAGAGAGAAAAGGAGAAAATCCCCAACTTTTCTATATTAAAAATTGCCTGAAAACACTTTGCTCCCTTTGCAGACCGTGTTAGTGGTGGAGTAGATTGGTTCCTCCATATGGGTGATGCTGTCAAGCACTGGAGCCATGCACAGTTGCCCGTCCCAGGCCATGCAGCATCTCCTCCTGTTGCAAAATGGATCTTGTGATGATGGCAATCTATAGTTTTCCTCTGCTGCACCTTGTTCAAGATTCCTGTCATCAGGAGATAGCAAAGTGTTGTTTGTATGTTGTGCTTGTATTCTCAAGCTGACCTTCTTAACCCCTGATGAGTTTGTATGCAGTGCCAGGGTTAGTAAAGTGCATCAACAGTGAACAGTCTGCTGTGGAGTTTCTCAGAGTTGGTAGCAAAGCGAGCAGTTGTGTGATTTGTCAGATGTTTAGGACTAGATGCCGTGAAATGTTGTCCTGATCTGGACTCAAGTATAGCTACCCTGAAAGGAGAGACACATGGTAATGTTCTTCCCCATGCTTGGTTCTCTTCAGCTGTTCTGTCACCTGTACCTTAGCTGCCATCAGACTGTTGTTGATCAAGGCTCTAATGACTGCAAGGGGGAAGTTGTAGTGCGTGGCTCAAGCATTTTCAGATGCTGTTTGTCTTCAATCACATATTTGTCAAGGTTGATGTGCTTTGTTTGTGGCCTCCATGATAAGCCTGCCTATTCATGTCGTGCAGAAGCGAGAACAGAAGAAAGAGCTGGGGCAGGTAAATGGATTGGTGGACAAATCTGGGAAAAGGACCACCTCCCCCACCAGTGACGCAGACCTGTTGGACAGGTCTAGCAGCAGCATCAGGGCTAATGCGCATGCCAGGATCTTGGAAAGGAGAGCGAGCCGGCCTGGCACTCCCACATCCAATGCCAGCACCGAGACCCCCAACTCAGAACAGAATGATGTCGATGAGGACATAATTGACGTGGATGATGACTCTGCCATTGCAGAAATGGACTGTGGGCAGCCCCAGCTGAAGCGACCCTTTGAGCTTCTTATTGCTGCTGCCATGGAAAGGAACCCAACACAGTTCCAGCTGCCGAATGAACTGACCTGCACCACAGCACTTCCAGGTGAGTGGGGCCTCGTCTGCTCTTAGAGAAGATGTCTGCAGTTGCATCCTGCTGCCATCTTTCCTCTTTTCCCTCCTGACTCTGTGACAGTTGTGGCTCCAGTGGTGCTTGCTGGTGAAAGCATAGGTACCTCTGGCTCTCCTCCAGCTGCCTAGGAGCAGATGCCTTTCAAATCTCTGGGGACACTGCAACTACACACCATGTCCATCACGACTTGTGATAGATGCTTGTTGTTCTCACCTTGGTCTTGATCATCAATATGAAAAAACTCAGTTGTCAAAATACTTGATTTTTGATTTATGATGCAATAATATAGTAACAAAGTAGTGACTAAATGTATAGGGTGTCACTGAAATTCCTAAGTATGAAATATATCTGCCTTTAAAGACAGTCTCTGTCACTTAAGGCTAGATTTAGTGGTTGATAGAGTTCCTTAAGCAGCAATCTTTGACTTTTCTGAAATGATTATATGTATCTACCAGAAGGCAAATCTCTGCTATGTGGATAACAAAGCTTTTTAAAATTTCCTTTTCAGGTACTAGTAAGAGGAGGAGAAAGGAAGAAACCACAGGAAAGAATGTCAAGAAAGCACAACACGAGTTAGACCACAATGGTTTGGTTCCCTTGCCGGTGAAGGTCTGCTTCACATGCAACAGGTACTTGTTCTTTCAGGGAAGCTGTTCAGTGTAGCTGCAGCCTTCACAGGAGCAAAGTTATTGCTGAAAAAAGTAGATTACCTGTTTCCTTTTCTATTCTCCTTCATTACTTACTTACAATCCTCTAAACAAATGGGAGAATATTCATTTTTGCTAAATAACAGGTGTTTAACCACAGCAAGTGTAGGTCCAGCTGTAAAGGGTTCTGAAATGTAGCCTGAAGATTGACAAGATTGAGCCATCTTGTCTTCAATGTTGTTCTGCAAAGAAATATTCTGAAGTGATGGTGGTTTAGTAAATGGCGATGTTTGTTTATGGTTTGTGAAGGAAGTGTGTGAGGAGGTGACCTTTAGGAAATAGAAATCTACTGAGGGATTTATAAGCCCAAGGCAAATAGGAATATTGTGCTGAAATTGTAAATCTGAAAACCAGTACAAAATACTGATGGGTTTTGTAACGCTGCATAAAAAAATGCATAGATCAATCCCAATTCAAAATGTCAGTGAAAATGAAACCTTTATTTCAGAAACCCAGTCAGAGTCAATTTCTTGAAGTGGAATGGGGATTCAGGTGGGCTTTTGTGGAGAACAACTGGTGACTTTGTCATAGAGCAAAGGCTTTTTTAAAACCTGGGGATTCAGATGTAGTTGTTTTTCTGGAGTTTGAGGCTTGTTCTGAGAACATCTTGTTGATGTACACGTCCCAGCGTCACCCATGATTCCTCTAAGCAAACTTGTAATTACCTAAATCTGAGATTTCCTTTTGATCTCTGAATTTTGCTTCAAATAAAGGCTTTTGCCTTGAGTGGGTCTTAAAGAAGGTCTATACAGATCAAGTTACAAATCAGAAATCCTACTTTTTGGTGCAAACAACAGTGTAGAGGATAAACTGAAGTGATCAGCCAAGCTTGCCTAAATGTTCTATTTATACTCTGTACAGGGAATAAGATTTGGCTCTCTCTTCTCAGGAGTTGCAGAGTGGCACCTCTAATCCAGTGTGATTATTGCCCACTCCTGTTCCACATGGATTGTCTGGAGCCACCGCTTACTGCCATGCCTCTGGGTAGATGGATGTGCCCAAATCACATAGAACACGTGGTGGTAAGCAGGACTATGATTGCAGTATGGTAACCGGATGCTGGAGTGGAACCTGGCAGGTCCATTAAAGGACAAAGCACAACAAATGTAAAACAGCTTCTGAGCTCTTATTGCTCCCTGTAACGCTTGTAAAGCTCCTGCTGCAAGCAACGCGCTCTCCAAAGGAATATGATGCTGCTCTCTGCAATAAGATATAAAGATGGGGGAACTCCTTCCTGTAACTGAAGCTGACAGCTCAGATTGTGGCTCACTGACAGCTTGTCTAGTTTTTGACTGGACTCTTTAAGATCTAGATGAGCTTCCAGAACTGGGATACAAAGCAGCACAGTGCTACAAATAGGGGAAGTAATTCTTTGCATGCTTAACCCAAAAAAGTTCATTCCAAGAGGGAGTTTTCATTTTTGGAAAAGCAGTGTACTTGAGACTTAAATACTCGGGAAACAGGGGGCTGAAACAAAGAGCTTTTTCCCAGACAAACTGCTTCTGAGAGCATTGATACTGCTTAGTCGGCCTCTAAATGCTTTTGTATTCATCTCCAGCAATGTGCCCTTTAACAGAAATGGTTAGTGCTGCAGGAAACAAATAGTCTAAAGCTGAGCTGATGCTGTACTGCCAGTGCTACGAGGCATTATGAAAGTCTTAGGGTGCCTTAGAGTGACCTGCAGATCCCTAACTCCTGTGGCATTATCTGATCACCCAGCTGAACCAGAAGAACTTGACCCTGAGTAATCGGTGCCGAGTATTTGACCGGTTCCAGGACACCATATCTCAGCATGTTGTCAAAGTGGATTTCTTAAACCGAATCCATAAGAAACACCCTCCGAATCGCAGAGTTCTTCAGTCAGTGAAGAGGAAAGGTCTGAAGGTATGTGTAACAAGCAGTGGTGGGTGAAGACCCCTGTGTATGTGTTTTAGTTTGGAAAGGAAACCAGCATACTCCTTGGGGCAGGAGGAAGAAGACAGAGTCTGCATGATTATGTTGGTGAGAGATCTGGGAATCAGCACTCACTACCTGTAGGATTTAAGAAGATCTCTTTCCTTCAACTATAAGGCTCAATTACTACAAGTAAGCACTTAAATCTAGCACAAGCATAGAAGGTACAACACAAAACTTCCTGAAGGTGGCCCTACAGTCAGATTTGGGGCTGTGTTTGTTGCCAGGATGCCTGAAAACTGCCATACAGACTTCCCGTGGCTGTTTTTTCATGATTTCTCTTATGCTGTAGCCACCATGTTGTACCAAAGTCATGCCTGACCTAAGGGAATAAAACCTATTAATTTCAGCATGGCTACATCAATTTAAAGTACTCAGTCCTTGATACTTCTAATGTATCTGCAGGGTTCCTTTGGGTGAAAAAGCAGCAAATGCAAAGTTTAGTGCTGACCAGGCACTTGGTTTAACTAGTCATTCTTGAGTAATTGTTCTCATGTGTGATCTTCTTTCTCCACAATGTAGGTTCCTGATGCTATAAAGTCCCAGTACCGGCTTCCACCCCCGTTACTCGCGCCTGCAGCAATTAGAGACGGCGAGCTGATCTGTAACGGGATCCCTGAGGAACCCTTGCAGAAGCACCTTTTGAACACTGAGCACTTAGCCAGCCAGACAGAACAACAGGAGGTAAATTAAGTCAAATGCTTGGACTCTGTGTGTGTAGTTACTTTGGTACAAAGATCCCCTTCCACTTCAGTCATGATGGAGCAGTTGTCTAGGAAACCAATCTCAAGTTCGTGTGTGAAGGTGATAGCTTGTCTTGTCTCTGACACCCTTGTTCATTAAAACTTCACTTTGACTTTCCAGGTGAGATGTAAAATTCCTCATTTGACACTTCAGGGAAGTGGTGCAATAGTCCTCTGGCCTTAAGAGTGGAGTCGAGGGCCTTCTGTCTAGACGTCATCTTTATTTCGTGGCTGAGGGGAAATACTTTGCACTTTGATTATGTAAGGCTGCTCTCTGACACATTTATTTATAAGTTAACGTCCCATTTCTGGGTCGCTTTTTATTGCAGATGGAATTGGACATGTAAATCAAGGTCAAATGACTGTTTGAATCTTGTATGAAACTTCTGGCCAGATTCCACAGTGTAAGGGCATGTTAAGTTGCAGTCAGTGGAGAAATCAAGTCCTTCTTTTAGCGCAGACAAGGTTCTTTTATGTGGCAGGTGCATATCCACCATGGAGCTTAAAACTTAGCATAAATCTTCTGGTCTTCCTCCACTTTGTGTAAAAGGAAAGTGCTCTCCACCCCAGCTTTCTACTCCCTATATGTGAGGTAGAGCAGCATTTCTTTCCAACGTGCTGTAGAGTAAGTTGGAGGGTTGTGTTTGGCTAGAAGCCCAAATTAGTGAAAGATCTGAGGCTGAAGAGCTGCAGCATTTAACAAGTGAAGAGAAGGAGGAGTTTGGAAGTGAGGAAATACTGCCTTCTCCTCCCTCCTTTAATCTCAGCCCCTCTCTGTCCTACCTCCAGCATGGAGATAAACAGTACATAATTTTGGTTGCACTTTTATACCTCTGGACAAAATTTTCTCCTAATTGTAGATGAGCTCCAGAGCAGATGCTGTAGTTCCACACTGCATCTCAGCAGTCAGCAGCTGGATTTCCTCGAGCTGGGTGAATGATGGAGCAGCTGTAGAGGTTTGGAGCACTGCTGCCTCCAGAGCTAACCTGCACTTTTTTCTTCCTTCCAGTGGCTCTGTAGTGTTGTTGCGCTCCAGTGCAGCATATTGAAACATTTATCTGCTAAGCAGATGACTTCGCTTTGGGACTCTGAACAAACAGAGAAGGCTGATATTAAGCCTGTTATTGTGGCAGATGGCTCACTCGCCAACCCTTACCAGGCAGCTGACAAGGCACCCACACCTTCCCTCTATTCCATGTCATCCTGCACCTCAGGGACTACCACCCAGAATTCCTTGAGCTCCTCGCAATCCCAGCAGACTTTGTCACAGGAAGATGTTAACTGCAGCTCTTGTATAGATAAATCCAAGAAGGCGTCTTCTTGCGGGACTTCGAATGGGCCGACAGCCTCTGACATTAAAGTGAACGGGCCTCATTTCTATGGCGTTTCATCCGAATCCTCAGCACAGTTGACTGACTCCCAGAGGCTCACGGGGTCTGGGAACACAATACCTGTTTTGTCTCATCGGCAAACGTGGCCTCGGCCCCTCACGCCCCCAGCGAGTTGCGGACTTCTGAATCACACCATTGGAACCATTGTCAAAACAGAGAACGTAGCAGGACCCGTTTCTTGTGCACAAAGGGGATCTGCGCCGGTCACGAGTTTGCCTACGTCCATATCGAGCTCCTGTGCCAGCCTGGAGACCACCAGCACTTTGCAAAGGAAGAATGTGCAGACGCAGATTGGGCCGCCGCTGACGGCAGAGCTGCGGGCCGGGGGCTCCCCGCTCAGTGCCACCCGGGCTCTCACCCCTCCCCAGGCTGCAGGAGATGGGATCTCAGCTGTTGGGTCCACAAACAGATTCTGTTCACCAGCACCACCTTCAGGTATGTGCTGAGCCACTGACCTTGGCCCCGGGGCTGAGAAAGCTCAGGCTAAACCTCATTCAAAATCTCAAGGCTGTAGCAGTGTGCCCTCGTTTGACTGGGAATCGGGGTTTCTGTGGAGAGCCAGCTGAAGTTTCTCAGGTCTGCTCTGTCTTAGTTATCTTTATGGGAGCCATGGTATGTATTTTTGCTGGCTGTCTATATTTGAGGAGGGATCTCTGTCCTGACAAACAGGATAGTAGGTCAGTTGAATTCTTGAAAGCAACAGTAGCTTTATATTGCTTGGCTGCTGCCTCTCTGTTTCAACAGCTGCTGCTTTAAAACCCCAGCGCTGCTGTAAAACCACTGGTTTGTTTCAAATGGCCATTTGGATTGCAAGATAGTCAGTCCTTCTCACAAGAGCAGCTCTCTGGGATCTAATCCAGAGTAACTGTTCAGGCAGTGGTTGTGTCCCCTACTGCAGGTGTTGTTGGAGTCTTCATGTGCACAGCCTTGATGTTGGAGAAGTGTCGGCTTGGGAACCTGTAGTCTGCTTAGGATCTGTTGGTCTGACACGGGTAGTTATGGACTTGGATATGCCAGGGATCCTGAGCTGTACCCAAAAAACTTGCTAAATAATAGCAAGGTATACAATAGAGTGTATATAACCATTTTTAGTGTAGAAACATAAAGTCAAATATGTTGATTGATGCTGGAATAACTGCTCACAGCTCAAATTTTGCTAGAATAATGCTAGAATATGGCATTCTCTTCCTTTTCCCTCTCCCCACGCCAGCTCAAGACTCAAACCAGCCAACCCTTTGTGCAGGTTGGGTGGGAGCAGTCACTGAAAAGCACGTGACAGAGCTGTGTGTCACTTCTCATGCAGTTCCAACCTGCTCAGTGTCAGGCTTGTGTGGAGTGGCTCAGGTCTGGTGGTTGTAAAGCAACAGAGCAACATATTTTTATAATCCTTTCTAAAATTCCTCAATGAGTAACTTCTAAGCTTTGCCTCGCCTTTGGAAGCAGTCCCCAGGGTACTTGGCCTCCTCCTGAATAAACTTGGTTACTCTGAGGCTGCTGATTTGACCATGCCCTGCTTAGAAATGCAAGGCTGGGAGAAGTTCTGGTGGAGGAAATGAGACTGTATTACAGAAAACTTGCTTGTGGTTTGAAGAGCACGGCAAACCCTACATAATTTTGCAGTCACTTAAGATGTTAAATAATTGCATCTGGTGCAAAGCTTGTGTTCTACAAAATCATTACTTGCTGCACTGTCTCTTGGGAAAGATGTAAACATTTAAATTTTCCATCTAACACGATGGATTATATATTTATAACAAAAATTGTGGTGTGGAAATTTTGCTGCTGAGTACAAAAATGCAAATTGCTCATGACTTTTTTTGCCATAAATTTCAGTAGTTATAAGCAAACCAGCTCAAGAAGATCTGGTATTGACAACACATTACAGGGGTTTTGTTTCCTGGCATTTGCCACTGCCTCTTTCAGCTACATGGTCACTTCCAAAGCAGGAGGATTTTATTTTGTAAATAATAGAATCTGCTTGTGACTGTCACATTCCTTCTGGACAATGATGTGCACCCCAGATTTTATAACAGTGTAGAAGTAAAACCAGGGCAGTTGTGCTTTTTATTCATGTTAAAACCTAGACAAGCTACTTTTCAAATGTCTCTTAGGTTTAATAAATTCTTCAAGCTCCTGGGGAGTTGGTGCTCATCTTTACAGTGTCACCACAGGGAGCAGGAGATTAAATGTATAGGTCAAGAATTCCTCCAGCAGCTGGAGACGAGGCAGAAGCCACATTTGGCTCTGTGTTGGAGGCACACAGGAGCCTTTCTGTGAGCAAAAGAAAGCTCCTGGCCTCTAGTTCAGGCCTTTTTCAAAGCATGACTATGAGCAAAATGAGTCATTTTGGAGCAGCTTGGCAGCCAAGGGCAGCCTGAGGGCTGGGTGCATGTCTGGTGAACGTCACAGTGACATCTCTTCTCTCCATCACCTCTCTCTGTAGATGGTAAGGTCAGTCCCAGCACCTTATCCATAGGAAGCGCTTTAACTCTACCCTCATCACTCACTTCAAACTCTGCAGCTATGTTGGACTTCACCGGTTCCCTGAAAGCGTTTATGGACGGGGGTGAGTATTTAATTCATCATCAGTCTCTGCTAGCCCTGTGTGTTTGCTTCCCTAAAGCATTCCATCTCTGCTTGGGGGAAAGTTCCAGAGATAAAGAAGGGTTGTAGTCAGGTGAGGGAGGGGCTGGGTGTACATTACCTTAAATATGTCACATGCTTCCCTGCTCCTAGTGTTGCCAAGGCAGCAAGGCCAATGAAAGTGTTTCTTCCTGAAGCTTTTCTGGGGAGGAATCACAACTGGGCTGCTTTCCAGGTGGAATTCACATGCAGAAACCTGCAGCCCTGCCATGTTGTGGTGCTAGCTGCAATCCAGAGCTGCTCCTGGCAGATGTAAAGTCCAGCAGCAATAGATCATGTAGTAGAGCAGTCACCTGAGTGGTGATGCTCCAGTGGGTCTGTTAATTTTATAATTTATTTCTGCTTCTGTCAGTCTCCTAGACTGGCCTGGTTTTTATTTCCTTTTGTTGCATTTGGCAAGACATGGCAAACATTAGCAAAGTGCCTTCAGGAGGAGATTGCTGAGCCTGCAGCAGCTTCAAAGGGGGTTACAGGTCTCTGTAAGGAAGGGCTGGACTTTCTAACCAGGTAGCAGAGCTTCAGAGGAAGGACCCAACATGCTGTCCAAAGGGGTGCAATGGCCATCTCTGCTGACCTGTTGATCCTGGGCCAAAACAGCAGATTTTCAGCTTTTATCAACCCTAGTTCCCCCAAACCTCTGTTTGCTGCCTCAGCTGGAGCTCTCCAGCTGTGGCTGGCGCTGTCCTCACACTCTGTTCACAGGAGGTGATGTGAAATAATAGCTCACCTATGTGTAGGAGTCTTGCTATTGCAGAATTGGTCAAGTCTTTGCTGTTGAAGCAAACAGCAGGTTTGAAAGTGGGACAGGTAAATCCACTGCAGCTCAGATTGCACTCTTTCCCTGAATAACTTACTAATTGCTTTTTGTTTATTAACAGAGATTGAGATAAATATGCTGGATGAGCAGCTGATCAAGTTTCTGGCCTTGCAGAGAATACATCAGCTCTTTCCTCCCAAAGCTCAGTCTCTAGCGAGCAGTGTCAATTCCCATCAGCAATCTCCTGTGGGAAACCACATTGAAGGTAAGAGCAGCCCTAGAATAGCTGGGTTATGTTGAACCATAGATTTGCCATTGTCTATTCCTTGAAGGAGATTTCCCTCTTCTTCTGGCATCTGATGCTGCCTTTCACTTTTCTTTCTTCTCATCCCCCTGCTCTGGATATCCACTGACCAGAAACTCCATCAGGATCCTCTACTTAATTATTTACAAATTTGAGCAATGTGAATACTTATAGTACCTTCAGACTTTCTGCTGGAAATGTGTAGTGAAGTTGTGTTTTATTCATCTTAGAATTAGCAATAGATGGGAAGGTTCATCTCAGGTGCTTGGTGGCTTTTCTTTGCACTTTTACCTTTGAGATGGGCAAGAGAAATCTGTGAATTCCTGCTCTCTCTTTCTGGAGGAGTTGTTTGTGATACAAGCACAAGAACAGGAGGAACTGGAGCACAGAATATATGTGTGACATTGTTATTGCCTGTTCAGAATATCACTGTCAAGCTTGAAACCACTACAAATGCCAGTAATGGAAAACAACTGCAGTTTCTCTTGGAAATCTCCAGATTCCCGAGTTTGGCTTTGTTTATTACCACTGGTATCACCTAAAGCTGCAGGGTGAACGTGTTCCTCTGCATGCAGCCAGTCAGTTTAATCTGCTTTCAAACACTAACTGGAGAGCCTTGCTGTGGAAGCAGTTCTCTGCTCCCCCTCTGCTAGGCCTGGGGGTAAATATCCCAGATAAGATCTTTGGAAGTCAGTCAGTAATCTTTTTCTGAAGCTCTGTGCTTGCCTGCTTTAGCATCACAGCATTCCCTAAATGCTTTGTCAGTCTTCTTGTGATGGCTGCTGCAGGACACAGCAGCAGGCTGTGGTATGAGCTGCCTTCCTGGTCTGGAATTCTTCAGCAGTCTGCCTTTCTCAAGGCAGATTGGTGCTGTCTTAACCCATCACCCTTTTTGGGCAGGAATGATGCATCCAACTGGCTGCTTAGCATTGCTGATGAAATGTTAGATCCAAAGCCTTTAGTGAGCCCTGCAGAGCCAGGCAGCTGAAAGGATTCATGCAGGGCAGCCAGGCAGAGGTGGAACTTGTGATGCCACTTGGTGTGGCCACTATTATCGATGTAGGTACCTCTGCAGCGTTTCATAATCCTCATGTTCTGTTCTTTGATTTCACCCTCTTGGTGTAACACTATCCTGCAGACGTGGTATCAGGAGAGGCTTAAACTCTGTGTATAAGGGGTTTTCCTCCAAAAGACAGTGCTGAAATCCTGGCTAGGCCAGTGTGGCCCAATGGAGTTCAATATCTGTTCCACGGAAGATTTTCTATCCAGTTAATGTGGGCATGTGAGTGTGTGATTTGAACTTGGAGCTGCTCTGGAGGCTCAGCCCTGGACCAGCCATTGTCAAGTGTGCCACAGAGACTGACCTGAGGGTAAAAGAGTCCACTCAGTTAATCATCCTGTCTTGGGAGCTGGATTTGTCCCTGCCAAGCCCCATTCAGCCCAGGTGTTTTTCCTGCAACTTCACTAGAAATTAAATCTCCGCTGTTAAGTTGGTGAATTCACCAGCACCAATTCTTTTTAAGTGGCACTTTGAGAGCAAAGACTGAGCTCTTTGATTACCCAGAGTAGAAGAGATTAAGAAAGAAGCCAGGGGTAGAAGGCTTGTGTGTTCCTCAGCGTGGCTCCATTGTGCACACTCAGTGTTAATGCTCCCCATTTGCATGGCTTGTGTGGGTTATGAGAAAGCAATTTTCTCTGACTGGCAAAAAGAGGTTTAATGCACAAACATTCCTAGAGGGTTGGGAACTGGTGCTTAGGCCAAAGTTGACTGCATCCTCCTTAGGGTCTGTGCTTTCTGAGCTAGGGACACTGGGGTCAAGCAGCTTTCCCAGCTGATAACATTGTTCAAGTAATTTCTTTTTATCTTGCAGCGCAAAGAAAGGAAGTGCAAGCCCGGGCGGTGTTCTATCCTCTGATGGGCTTGGGGGGTGCAGTCAATATGTGCTATCGAACCCTCTACATTGGGACAGGTGAGTAGTTTTTTCCTGCCCTGACCTTTCAGAATCAGGGTGGTTCTCCCTGAACCCTCCCTAAGATCTTTGCCAAGTGGGTGTCAAAGGAAACAGACTCACTGTGGCCACTTGTACTGGGATTCTGCACTACCGAGAAGTGTGGAAATCCCCCATCTGCCTGAATCTGTGTGGGTGGCAGCTCTGTCACCTGGTGTGTCATAACTAGAACAGCTGTCTTGGAGTTTTAATGCCTGTCTGGTGGAGAGGAAAGTTATGGTTTGCTTGCAGCTTTTGTTTCTTGTTGCTTAGATTCTTCTGGTGTTCTGGGTAGACCCAGGAGCAGTGAAATGCTCTTCAACCTTTGTGGAGCTGCTGGCTCCCTTCCCCCACTGAAACTTTGTTGGTGGCTTATCGAAGCATTATTCATGCAGTCCTGGGAGCAGGACAAAAGCAGTTGCTCCCCTGTTGTTTTGCTAATTGAAGTTTAATTCTGTCTGTTGTTCTCTGCTGCCTGACAGTTTGGTTTTTTTTTTTCCCAATATGAACTGAGCCTGTTTTGTCCTCCCCCATGACAGGAGCTGATATGGATGTGTGCCTTACAAGCTATGGTCACTGTAACTATGTATCTGGCAAACATGCCTGCATATTCTATGATGAGGTGAGTGCCTGAGTGATTTTTTTTTTCATTATTATTATTATTTTTAATTTTTGGTGTGCATGGCAGTGGGAGCTGGAGATGCAGGCAGCAGGTTGTCTTTGTGTGGTGCTCCTTTTGTGGACTACAAAGTAAGAGCTGGGTTTTACTCCAGTGGAGGCTGTGTCAGCATTTTCTGTCAAACCCTTTTCTGAAGCACAGAGCTCTGCCAGCATGATTTCTCTGACTGCCTGTGGGCAAGGACTGGCCACAAGTCAGCACTGTCACTGCTGGTGTCTAGGGAAAGAAAAGGACACAGACGTGATCTGATACTTTTTGATCTGAATGTGTTGTTAATAAAAGCTAAACTTCACATGTCAACATCGAACCTCAGCTGGAACAAACCAGGGAACTGCTCTGAGTCCCTTGTTTTCAAGTGTGATGAGGGAGCAAAGCATTCATAGCATCTGCAGTTCTCTATAAATTATTTATTTAGCTAAAACTTCAGTTAAGCTCAGAGCATAAACAGAAACCTACAGTTTCTACTTAGCTACAGGCCAGAGATTAGTTTGTTCTTGAAGTAAACAGACCAGCAGGCCTGCCAGTAACAGCACTGCTGGAGATGTCTCTTAGCATGGAAACAGTCTTCGAAGCAAGATCAAGTCTTTTATATCACCATTTGTCAACCAGCTCCAGAGCAGGATCCAGGATTAACCCACAGCCAGCTTTGGCCATTCCTCTAGCGCCCTGCAAGCTACCAAACACACTCAGTAATGTGATCCTGACCATAAATCTGTGTGGAAGCATGTCTTCACAGTGGTCAGTCATAAATCAGGCTCCAGGCACTGACCTTTGACCCTCCTATGGCTGTGGTCACTCTGGAGAGGGAGAATTCCCCTTCCTGGAGCTCTTTCTGCAGGTTCTCCTTCTGCAATCTAGCAGGTTACTTCAAAACCTACTCCCATGTGCTTGTGGAGTTTCTGTAACTTGATTAAAGCCTTGTAGTCCCTGAGGGACGAGGTCTTGAGCTCTCAGATGATTTCTGTGAGCTAAACTGAAATCTTCTCTGCTCTGTCAACATCCTCCACAAAGCTCAGCTGAGCGTGACGCCGCTTGTGTAACTCTGCATGTCACGGTAATGTCTGCTGGCATTTCAGCCTGCACAAGGCCTGTGAATCCCAGACTGCCTCTGTCCTGAGGCTGCTGCAGCACGTGGCATCCCTCTTGCCATCTTGTGCCTGCTTTCCAAAGCTCTTCTCCTGCTAGGCACAGGTCTCGAGCCAAGTTTGCATCAGGTGCGCCTGTAAAATGCTCGCTTTTGTGAGCATCAGCTCGAATATTCTGTTCCCAAAAGATGTGTTGGTTCAAGTGCAGTAGGTAAAACCCACTTTGCTTTGGCCCTCCTTCTCTGCCAGAAAGCAGCTCCTGCAGGAAGGCTGGTTGTTCTGTGAGCAGTGGGACCAGGTTGGTGGTCTCTGAAGCTGGAGGATATTTACCACCTCTTATTTGACCACTGCTGGCAACAAGGAGAAGGGGTTGTGTTGCAGTGTTCCAAAGAGATGTGTATGGGCAGAAGCACTTCTGACTGAGAGTGGGGTTAGATTGGATATTAGGAAGAAATTCTTCCCTGTGAGGGTGGTGAGGCCCTGGCACAGGCTGCACAGAGAAGCTGTGGCTGCCCCAAACCAGTGTTCAAGGCCAGGTTGGATGGGGCTTGGAGCAACCTGTTCTAGTGGAAGGTGTCCCTGCCCATGGCACGGGGCTGAAACAAGATGGTCTTTAAGGTCCCTTCCAACCCAAACCAGTCTATGACTTCATGTCTTGATTCCCTCCTCTTCCCTTTCTTTTCAGAATACGAAGCATTACGAGCTGTTGAACTACAGTGAGCATGGGACGACCGTGGACAACGTTCTGTATTCGTGTGACTTCTCGGAGAAGATGACACCCACTCCTCCCAGCAGTATTGTTGCCAAAGTGCAGAGTGTGATAAGTGAGTGTTGTGCCACCACGACAGGGAGTTAATTGAGAGGGGGCAGGAGCAAGTGGAAACCAATTCCTTGTTTATGCCCCTTGTTCTGTGCAGGCTGGTGTACCCCTTGCAAAAATGGGAGCCTTGCCACAGCCCTCAGCTGGGGTTACACAAGACCTTCTTCCACAGCCTGACCTAAACCCTACTCCAGCCTCCTGTGCCTCCTTCCTGTGCCCTGACCTAAACCCTACTCCAGCCTCCAGTGCAGGAGTTACCAAGCTCCAGGTCCCAATGAGCAGCCAGTTTGGAGCAGGCCTGAGGCATTTCCCCATGCATGTCCTCCCTTCCCAGGCTGTGAGACGATCTGGGCTATGCTGCAGGCATTCTGTCCCTGCATGGCTCCCTCCTGCTCTCCACCTGATCAGCTTCCTCTTTCTGGGCTGCCAAAATAGATATGTAAATGCCTCAACCTCTCCAGGGCTCTGAGGAGATTCCCATTTCCCTTTGATCAGCTGCTCATTGCAGACTGAAATCCCTCATGGCTGGAGGATCCTACCCATGAGGCACCTCAGCAGTAACCCCTGCTGATGAAAACAAGCTGCTGCTGACTTGCCCAAACCTTTACCATTTTTTAAATTCTTTTCCAGAACGACATAAAAGCAGAAAACAGGAAGAGGAGGCGCATGAAGAAGCTGCTGTGATGAATTCACAGGCACAAGGGCAGCATCGAAAACCCTGTAACTGCAAAGCCAGCAGCTCCAGTTTGATCGGGGGCAGCGGGGCTGGCTGGGAGGGCACGGCCCTGCTCCACCACGGCAGTTACATCAAGCTGGGCTGCCTGCAGTTCGTTTTCAGCATCACCGAATTTGCGACCAAACAGCCCAAGGGGGACACTGCCTTAGTACAAGATATGGACTTGGAGGAGAAGCTTTCTCTGAAACCCCACCAGGTGCCCGTGCTGCGGTCCAACTCAGTTCCCTAGGAATTTTTAGGAAGAGAGCTTTTTGGAGTAAGGAAAACGCCCTCAGACTCTTTACAATGCAAAAATGTACAAACCGAGGTGGGATTTTTCTGTGTCGGCCCAGAGACTGTTCACACGCCGTTTGCATGAAATGAAGAACGTTTAACTTTTTTTAATTTTTCTTTTTTGCTCAAGTTTTAGGGGCATTTGCACATATATTTGTACTATACATTTCATTTTAAAAGGAAAACTGCAGTGAGAGCAGGACGCGTCAGAGCGAGGGGTGACCGCTGTCTGACTCGAGGACTCTCTCTGACAGATAGTTCCCATGCAGTTGTAAAATAATCAGAAACTTGTTCTATTTTGTGCCAGTGACAATAGTTTTATATTAAAAGAGAAATACAGTTTTCATACAGCAAATCTATACAATATCATTGTTTTATTTAATGTAAAGAAGCGCTCTTCTTCCCACAGTTATTTTTCCCATCCCTCCCTGCTATGGTTGCACTACAAGTAGCTACTGTGTATTATGGGCAGTGAGAAATGAGTTCTTTTCCTGGTGTCCATCCTATTTTTTATTTCAGATAAGGAAAAGTGTTGGATTCTGTGTAAATACATCTGTGATGGCATTTTTCAATGTTTTAAAGCTGTGTACAGTGCTACATGTGGTATGACGTTCCTCAAATTGTCTATTGTAGCAGATCCTTTGTCGTAACCTGTCTGTCTCTTTTGTTTCTCTGCCACCTCCCCGCAGCAGAACAGCTAGTTCCACTGTACATAGTAATTGTAACGTTTTAGACTTTACAGAAACTTTCCTGTATTCTGTATATAAAAAAAAAATACTTCACATTCTGTTTTCTCGATTGTCTGTCTTCACTCGTGTCACCACAACCTGGAGCTTCCCCAGAGTGTCTGACTGCAGAGGAGCCTGAGCTGGGAGTCAAGGCTGGGGTGGGATGGAAGGACCCTGGTGTCCTGCCTGGGATGTGGGAGGATGCTGGTGGGAAGAGGGTGAGGACTGGAAGGTGACTGAATAATGGAATTGGTTGAGGTAGGAGGGACTCTTGAAGGTCATCAAGTCCAACCCTTGCAATGTGCTGGGACATCTTCAACTCATTGTGGCCCAACCTCACTTCAAATGGTTCCAGTTCTGGGCTCCTCAGGACAGGAGAGACATAGCCTTGAAAGTGTCCTGGAAGATCAGGGGACTGATCTTCACACACCTCATTTATGAGGAAAAGCTGAGGGAGCTGGGCCTGTTTAGCCTGCAGAAGAGCAGACTGAGATCTTATTCTCAAATACATCGATGTGAAGGGAGTGTGTCAGCGGATGGGACGGAGCAGTGCTGAGCAATAGAACGAGAGGCAAGGGCAGAAATAGGAGCAAGGGAATTTGCACCTGAACATGAGGAAGACCTTTACCATGCACTGGAACCGGCTGCCCCAAAAGGTGGCAGATTGCCTATCCCTGGAGATATTCAGCTGTCCAGGCATAGTTCTCAGTGCTCTAGAGGAGGGGGGCTGGACTAGATGACCTCCGACGGTGCCTTCCCACCGGAACCATCCCGAGATTCTGTGCTCTCCCGCGCCTCGGGGCAGGACCGCTCTCCCGGGGTATTGATCGGGGGCAGCGCTGGCCCGC
>VXBC01004081.1:2439-23864 GCA_013399945.1 Ploceus nigricollis | reverse complement strand
ATCCCTTGCACCCCCACGCCGTGTCACACGCGGTCCCTTGCACACTCACGTCCCTCCCTTGCACACCGCGCATGCGCGCGCTCCCCATGTTACCCCGCGCACTCGGCGCCCAACATGGCGGCGCGCGCGGCCGGGCCCCGGCCCCGCCCCCGGGGTGTGGCACCNGAAATCCCCTGTGAGGGGACTCTCAGGGGCTTGAGGAGTCCCTGTCAGGGGGAACACTGTCATGGAGAGAACCTGTGGGAGTTGGGGGTCTCTGTGATGGGGTGTGAAAGGAGGGGGGAATTGAGGGTTCCTGGCTGTGAGGGCACTCCAAGGGATTCTAGGAGGGATCCCTGTCATAGGAGGGCCCTGAGTGATTTGGGAATAGCCAGGGAGATGGGAGATGCTGTACTGGAGCTGGGGCTCCGGGGTGGGGTCCCAGCAGCGCAGAGCGGTGGGCGAGGCCCGGCCACAGCAGCAGCATCTCCAGTGCTGCTGATTCCAGGTGATGTCAGGCACTGGCACTAGCAGAGCTCAAACAGGCTTTGGCTGGCATTGCCAGGAAGCCGTTCTGTTCCCGGAGACAGGTTCAATTTGCCAGGGAAGGGGAGCTAGGCGTGAGCATCCCCCTGGGGCAGAGCGCTGCAGGCTTGTCCCTGCAGTGCCCATCTTCATCAATCACATCCTGCTGCAGCTTCCTCACCAGCACATCACCTGGACTCTCAGTGTGCTGGCACTGGATGCAGGTGATGCCCACTGGACATGTGGAATGTCACCAGCAGCTGACTGAGGTGACTGAGGTTGGGGTTAAACAAACCAGCAGGGAGATCCCCCATGTCTGATTCAACCTGTAGCTGCTTCAATGCTGCTGAAGCTCCAGGCTGCACTTTGGCATGGACCAGGCTTTGTGCGGACAGGATTATTATTAATTCATTATTGTTAGGTGAATTAATTATTGTTAGGTGATGCGAGGGCTGGGATCTTCACTCTGTGACAGACTGAGGCCAGCTGCAAGGTAATGAGCACCAGTAGAAAATGCGTGTGAACATCAAGGATGTGCCTCAAGTCACAGCTTTGCCACACTTGCAACTATGTAATTGTGGTTTTGGAGCCAAAGCCTCCAGCAAGCTGTGGTTGATCTGTTATCAGTTCATCTCTTTTGGATGACAGACCTGTTATGGGAATTCCTGAGGAGATGCCAGGAGCAGGCTGCAGTTCTGGAAACAAAAATGCCCACTCTGCTGGTGGCTTCTAAGGAGATACAAACCCCACCCAGCAGCTGCCCAGAGCAGCAGTATTCCTTGCAGTTTTCCCGGTCTGCAGTTCCCAGTGGGATCCAAAGCTGATGCTGTGCTTCCCTCCAGAGGGAACTCTGTCAAAACTGGCACTGCTTGGTGAAATGCCACATTCATGGGAAGATTGAGAAGCTGTGCTCCAGGTGTTCTGGGGTGCCCTTTAGTCTCAAAGCTTGGGTTTGCTTCTGTTCAGCTCCAGAGTTTACAAAACACAGCTTCCAGGATGAGCCAGCAGGAATTTGTGGCATCTGCTTGCAGTTCCAGGCGTGGTGCTTTTCCACAGCCAGGAGCAGCGAGCCCGGGACACTCCTCGTAGTGCAGCTGTGTTTTGGGAAGGGAGCAGAGATCACCCCGAGCTCTGTCAGCTGGGATGGGGTTTGGAGCTGCCACCAGAGTGGTTTTCCTCAGCTGCTGCCCAACGTAGTCTGCACACACTTGCTGAATCCTGAGGGCACCAACTGGGAGCTCTGCAGGGCCCTGCAGCTCCTCTGTGCCTGTGTGCAGAGCGACTGCTGGGGCATTAGTGAGAGGTTGTAGCTACGAGACATTGAAATTCCAGGAACTTGAGCCATGTTCCTTTGGGGAAAAGCAGGGAGGACCTCGTGGGCCAGCATTAATTTGTGTGATACTAAGATGGATTTAGGGAGAGAGGGGAAGGGAAGTAGAAACTAATAATAATTACCAATAAGCCAAAATAATATTAAATAAATTTTAGTTAAATTAATTTAAATAAACCAAATATTATTAGAGGCAGGGTTTTGGCATGCAGTCTTGAATTGTCATGTGGTAGTTATTTGAAAGACTTCACTTTGTGGGAGGGTGAAGTATCTTCTTTACTCAGCCTGTGCCCCTTGGCCTTTAGTCCTGGGCCTCCCCTGGCATGTGGGTTTCTCTGAGGAGGGTTGTTCTTTCTTTTCACTTTCTTGTGAGACACTCGAGTTTCTCCAGTGCTCAAAAAGCAGCCAGCTGTGCCTTGGGAACGTGGAGCTCTGTAGCCTTATTTGGGAAGCTGCTTCTCAGGCACAGCTCAGCACTCTGCTGGCACTGCCGTCCTTCCCCTGCTGAGCAACACCGACCTCCTTCTAAGAAACTGCACTTCTGATCGATCCACCCGTGAATTGTGGAGCCCAGGATTTGTAAGGAAGAGCCTTGAGTCTCCCCAAATTGTGGGTCTGACTTTTCTGGTAGACTCCCTTGGTGCAAGATCTGAGGAGGTTTTGGCAGGAGCCTGGCACATCACTGAGCCCACTGTGAGCACAACTGGAGCTGGTGGAGTTTTCAGGGAGGTACACAAAGTACCTGTTCATCCCCATATCTGAATGTTCCCACCAGCCAAATAGGCTGTGAAATGCTGGGTTTGGGTTGCAATCTGGTTAAATGTAGCTTTTGTGGCTAAGGGTCGATCTGCTGATTTTAAATTCAGCACTGTAATATTTCCATAGTGTCACAGTAAGGAAATCTGTATTTATAGTGACCATATTCATCTAACAGTTACCAAACAGTGTTGTCTAAATCTCTACAGTTGAAGCATTTTCCTTCTGGCTGGCAAGGGGCTGCAGCAGAGGAGCTCTGAGGGGAACACCTGAAATACGTGACGGGGGAAGTGGGCACAGCCCCCCCTGTTCCTGTGTCAGAACAAACTGCTACTTCAGCAAAAGTTTAGGGAGTGAAAGGAGGAAAAAAATCAGGGGAGCGCAACCCAGCCAACCCAACTTTATCTCCTAGGAGACTACTGAGACAAGTATGTTGCTTGTAACACCTCCAGGAAGACAAGTAGAGGTATTTGCCATGTTCAGCTAATCTGATTCCTCCTCAGGTGAGCAGAAATCAGCTTGAGAAATATGCTCCAGCCCAGTTCCTCATATTTTAGTTTGGTGCAACACCCTTTGGGGCTCCTTGATGTCTGTCAAAGTAAAAGAAGAGCTAGCAGTTAATTCTAGTCTTGTGTAGACATTTCCTGCTGCATTCCAGCGGTCAGGGGTGTGTAACCCTTCTAGGGCTGGTCTAAGCTCTTCTATCCTTTTACTGCATCCCTCTTACCCCTTCAAGAACTGCTCATGTGCTATTTTCATGTTACATTTCTAAGTTGAAAGCCTGAAATAAGGATTTCATGAGGTTCTTGAAGCCCTTCCTACAAGAGGCCTACAGTGCACAGTGCAAGAAGGAACTGGTTTCTCAGATATTATGAAATTAATATGAAACTGCCTGGAAGACCATTGCCAGGAAACTTGACAGTAGCTCACTGTTCAGCTGAAAGAATTTATCAAGTAAGTTCCTTGTTTTGGCTTGGATAATGGAATCGAGAATGTGCTTATTGAATTTGCAGACTGAGCTGGGAATGGGTTTGAGAGCTTTGAAGAGCTGGATCAGGATCAAAACAAACTCTGGAGATTGACCCAATGAGCTGAACAAAACCCAGTGCAGTTCTGGAAGGAGAAATGTAAAAGTTACATTTAGGTGAGAAGAGTCCATTGCATGAAAATAGAGCGAGAAGGTCCAGGCCATGTCCTGTGGAAAGACCTGTGGGCAACAAGAGCCACCTGAACCCTCACACTGATGGTGTAATTCCAGTTCTTCAGCCTCAAAAGAAATAGGAGCTTGTGGAAAGGAGCAGGCAGCTTCAGCTGGGTCTCAGAAGGTTCTGCCCTCTGTTCATACAGTTCATTCAGTTCAAACTGTTGTCCAGGGTTGTGGTTGGGGTGTTCCACCTCTTGCACCAGGCAAGCTGTGCAGGAAGGTTGCAGTGGCACTGGTGTTCACTTGCCAGGTTTAACTGAGTGCTCCTGCAGATTTAGGTCTGTCATTTTGGCAAGCCAAAACTCTTTCCCTGTGGTTGGTTTCTTACTGCTTGATGCTCAGGGTTTGCTCCAAGTGCAGCGTTGCAGCTGGTCTCAAGTCATGAGAGCTCAGAAGGGCCCTTACGCAGCTCATCTGGGATCTTTCCTTCTTGGGAGGTGCTTCTTCACCGTTTTGAACATGGTGGGGCTCAAGGTTTCCCTTGTCATGTGCTTGTTAAATCTCCAGGACTGCAAACTACCCTTTGGAAAGCCTGTTAGGAGGAGGTGGAGAATAGCCTCAGACCTTTCCTTTTGGTTTCCAAAAGAAATTTGGAGGTAGTATCTCAGTGATTTTGTTGTGTAGCTTCATTGTTGTTTGTCTTCTCTGAGTTGCTGTTTACGAGATGAGTTATTAAATGTGTTTTTAAAGTCACTCTGTAGCATTGTTACTCATTAAGTAATTTTCATATAGGTTACATCCAGAACAAGATAGCCAGTGTAATCTGCTTTCATCTGCTGCAGTGACCATCAGAGGCTTTTATGGATTCAACTCAAACCCTGCATTTTTTAAATTAAATTTTGTTAACCTTGTACCATTTCTGCATGTGAACAAAGCCCAATTTATACGCACAGCGAGGCCTAAGGACCGGACACTGACTTTAGTCTGGGCCCTGCTCTAGGATGTGATTTTCTTTATGCATGCTTTTGCCTTCCTCTATCTCTGCATTATCTTTTGTCAGTAACTGTTTTCAATTACCAACTTTTTCCTGGTCTGTCTGCACTCAGCAGCCTGTTTACCACGACCTGATTTTGGAAAGCTCACCACTTCCTGCCAGAGAGGTAACTCAGTGCCTGAGTTACCTGGGAGAGCAAACAACACAGAGCTTGTTCAGATCATCCCAGCTTTGATGTTTTGAGCCTTGTGTCCCCAAAACTGTTGAGGCTCATGTTCTTCCTTGCTCACTTCCTGCATCTGCTGAGAGCTCCTTTTATCTACCAACTCCCAAGCGATTAATCTTATTTCATAATAAAAAAAACCCAAACAAACAGACAACGTACTTTCTCCTGGCTCTGGGAATTCTTGCTTGAACATGGGACCCCTTCATTGGGAAGAGGCCAAGCTGGCTGGCAGCTCCCTGGCTATGAATCCTCCATTTGTGGCCCCGCACACTGCCCCGGAAGAGGCACGGTGGATGTTTGTGGAAGCGACTGTGAGACCCAGTCTGCTGGAACAGTGGGCGTATTATAGCTGGGAAAGGCAATTTCTCTGCCAAATCTCATTGTGCAAGAGGGTTTATTCTTTAGCCTTGCAAAGATTTTGCTTTGTTGGTTCCTTTTTCACTTGCTGCCTGAGAATTGAGAAAGAGGCGGCAGGACTGCCATGGAAAATGAGCCCTCAGCTCCTCAGCCTTGCCAGGACGGAGCTCTGCTGCGCTCAGACGTCCAGCATGCGTGAAAGCAGCTGGCTGGCATCCCACTCCTCCTTAATGTGTTAGTTTTCCCTGTTTTTTTTAGTCTTTGAACAGTTTTTGACATATAATCTATCTCAGTAGACCGTGCTCTGCAGCTGTGTTGTGTAGCACCAGGAAGCAAACGTGGAGCTCGTTTTTTGTATATTGATACTAAATAAGGTATTTCCTTGCATTTCCTACAGAAGAAGAGGAACATCTGTGTGGAGAGGCACTTTCCTGTAACAATGGTGGGTTTAGGGTGCAGAGCTTTCACAGGATATTATTAAGAAAAAATTAACAGAGGTTCGGTAAAGACCACATAGACCCTGGGAAATAAAATACCTTTCCATGTGGTGCTGCTTTTCCTGAGTGCCAGGAACACCTCCCTTCCTGTTCTTGGAAAACAAGGGCCTGGCTGAAAGGCTGAGCTAACCGGGCTGACGCCCTCCAAGAAATGTTAAAGGCATTGTGGTTACTGCAGGATGTTGTATCATCAGCTTCTGTAACGTTTGCCTGGCTGAAATAGCCTTCCAGCTACAGGAAAAAGCTATCCAAAGGCTAGCTCAGAGGTGACAGGAGAATATTCCTCTAGGCTGTGCAGCACAGGAGATCTGAAAAAGTGTGTAAAGCCTTTTCCTGTTTGCATTTAATTCTTACTGAAATGTAAGGGTGAAGAATTGTAGAGGGGCAGATCTGCTGGTTTGTCAACCACTGCATGGAAGCCAGCAAAGCAGGCAGTGTGTGGCCAGTGTCTGGAAGCAGACAGTGTTTGGAAGTAGGCAGAAGATGGCTCAATGCTGGGGGATTGGGGCAAGAAGAGGAGGAGAACAAGGAGGGCAGAGTCCCCTCCTGCAGTCAGAGGGCCCTGCAGGCACACTGGCCTGGATGTGTGCTGCTTCTGCTCTTCATTTTGACCTATGCAAACAATACTGGTCATTCCTCTTGAAAGGGCTGCTGGCTTCATCCTTGTCCCTTTCCCCTCCCACAGCCCAAAACTCCCAGAGCCACTCAGTTTTCTGCATTCCTACTCTTCCTCTGCGCCGGCTCTGTCTTGCCTGCATAGATCCATCCCCCAGGGCTGGAACTGTCTGCTGCTCTGTTTGTACAGCACTCGCCTTGCTGAGGCCCTCAGGCACTGCTGTAGTAAGAGTAATTATGGAGAGCAGCTGAGAGAGGGAATTCTGGCTCCATCTGCCTGAGAGTCAGCAGCTCCCAGCCCTGGTCTGAGCTGGGGAGCTGCAGAGTTCCTCCCTTCCCAGCCATGAATCTGATCACTGACAGGGTGCTCTCTTGAAAGGCAGCAGGTGTCTTGTTCCTTAAATCAAAGATATGAAAATCCAGACAGCATCTTCCAGCTTCACCAGGATCAAATCTTAAATGTGTCAGAAGAGTTCTGGAGGCTGCCTGAATCTTGGGCACATCCAACTCTGAGATGGACATCAAACACTGTGCTACTTGCACAAGTCAGAAATAGGAGGTATTTTTTGGGAGCTCAAAGGTTCTTTTCTCTTCCAGTGAGGATTTGAGAGCTTCTGTGGCTCTCAAATTTAGCAATTTAAGGCTGGTGGAAGGAAAGGAGGTGGATTTTTTTTTCTATGTGGCTTTCCAAAGCAGTTAACATCACAGTTGAAGATACTGATATTGATTCTGGTTGCTAAAAGGGCTTAACAAAACTAAAATAAAGCCCTGGTTTGACATACAGTCCCTTTCTGTGTGTTACTGTTGGTCATAGTGAATTATACAAATACTATTTTCCAACTTTGTAAGACAATTCCAAAAAAGTTTGCCTTGGGAAAACTTTTGCCATGTGAAGCCCATGGAGAGGAGGAAGAATAGGAACTCCTCTGCTTGTAAGTTATTCCCTGTCCAAGAGCACATGCATGTGTGTAATCCTGATGTCTCTGCTCTCTGCTGTGCTGCAGGTGGCTGCTGTGGCTCTGATGAGAAGCAATATGTGTATGGAGGCTGGGCCTGGGCTTGGTGGTGCATTACTGACACCCAAAGGTAAGGAGACCCCTGTTATTTATGGGCTTTTGGAGTGGGAGTTTGGCAAAATCATCCCAGTGTGGCTGTCAGCAGTATTTTTAGGAGCACTGGATCAGGCACTGTGTATGAAACCAGGGATGAGCATCAGGAGTTCTTTGCTGGCTGTTGGCATGGGGACAGCTGGGTGCCACAGTGCAAAAGACACACAAAAAAAGAAATCACATGCTTTCAGCTGGAGTGCTTTTCAAACGGCCTCTATGTCCACAAGAGGAGCCAAGCTCTGCCCAGTATGGCCCAACCCCTCACCCAGTAACAAACCAGTTCATGGCCTGCAGTGCACCAGTGCCCCCCTCTGCTCCTCAAGTCTCTCTCTGTAAAGATCTGACTGCTGTCACCTTGGGAGCAGACTGTTCCGGTTTAAAACCACGAGATTTCCTTTCTCTCCCTTTCCTCAGTCGTGAATTTTGCTTGCTGCTGCTTACAGTCTGGTCTCTGAGCTCACATGCTGTGGTAGTGCTGCTGTCCTGCTAATACAGCTCTTTGTCTCTAGGATCTGTAGGAATGTTCCCTCCCAATACATCCCTCATGCTCACTGATACAGGTTTCCTCTGTCTGTGAAAAGAAATAGCAGGGAAAAGGATAAAGACGTGACTTTTGAGTTTTACACTGAGTAATGGCCAGAGGTTGTAGTTAACCCTTACAGCCTCTTCCAACCTCTTTTCCCTGTACCTGTGTTGCCACCAGCAAAGTGAGCATGTGGCTGCCCTCACTCTGCACATGATGGGAGGTGGGAGAGGAAGGAAAAGCCCAGCTCGTGGGCTCAGTGTTTGAGGGCTGCATTTGAGCCAGACAAGTTTCATTCCCAAATTTTTGTGAGACATCTTGTTGGGAGAACTGTTAATTGAACAAATGGTTCTCGCTTCTCCTCTTCTTCTGTGAGAAGCACAAAGAGCAGTGCAGGACCTTGACCTGCCCAATGCAGAAGATCAGACACATTTGAGAGGCTGATTTGTTAAGGATAGGCTGATTCCAGGGCCAAGAACTGGATTGCCAGGAATGAGCTGTTATATGATAGAGGTCTGGGCATTATTTAGCAAGTGAGGCTCTTGACAGGAATTCCAGCATCCAAACAAATCTTCTGCTTTAAAATCCATACCAGTTCATGCCATGGGATGTGGGGCTTAAGTCTCCTTTCTCGCATGCCATAAGCTGTGCCCCAGATGGAGCCCGCTGCATTAACATGAAGAGTGAGACAGATTTCCTTCTCTGAAATTAGGACATTTTTTCTGGAACTGCCAGTGCTGCAAGCAAGAGAGACAGGAGCAATTGTGTTGCTGTCAGCGGCATCCCGCCAGGTAGCATTAACCTGGGAACAAAAGGAACAGTTAGAACTGGCAGGGTGCTGGGCACTTATCCTGCTGCAACCTTGAGCACTGGGGAAAAGCAAGGGGAAAAAAATGCTGTCCCTGTTTAGGGGTCAGAAATAAAAGCAGTGAGAGAGACAGTGTGGTCTAATATGCCTCTGGGGAAGCCAAATGGTGCTAATTCAGCTTCCCAGGACAGCACTTGGAAGCGGCTTCTCTCCTCAATGCCTTAGCCAGGGGTGGGTAGCCAGGTCCCTGGTGTTTTCATTTATCTGTCCTCTCTTAAATACTGACATAGAAGCATCTAAATTATTACCAAAAGGAATTTTTCTGTGTGCAAAGACTACTTCAACAGAGAACTCCAGCTGACACCAAGATGGCACAGTTTTGTGTGCAGGGTGGGGACGAGCCCCCAGCCTGTTTATCCTCATTTAAAAAACTGCTGGATGCTGTAAACTCCCTCCCATGACCAGGGAAGCTGATTATGGAGCCCTGGGAGCAGGCAATGGGAGAAAGGCAAACTGACCAGGGAAAAGCTGAAACCTGAAAGTCTCGTCTGTCCTTTGCAACGAGTGTCTTACTCTCTGGTAACTGCTCTGTGTATTTGCTGTCCTACCCTTACTCCTCCCTGCTCAGAGTGTCTTTGGAGGTTTTGACCATCCTCTGTCGCTGCGAGAATGTTGAGACGTCGGAGGGGGTCCCACTGTACGTAACAGGGGTTGCACAGGTAATAATCCTCCAGCTTCCTAAAACACTGTCTGACTGTTTATCCCTCTGTTTTGAGCAGCAGCAGCAGCAGCAGGATAACATAAATACTAATGGTTTTCTAACGGAACAGCTGAAATCTCTATAGTCTCCTCTCCTTCCCCTTCTCCAGCACTTGCTCTGTGGCACTCCACAGTTCATAGGTAATGCAGACAGGTACATTCCTGGCAAATTCCAAATTCAGCACTGCTGTACCTAACATTTGCTCCTGCTGTAACCCTTTCCTTGCCAGCACTGTCTCCACGGGGGGCTTGGGGGAGAGAAGAAAGGCATCTGGAGGCACACTTTTGTGTGGAGGCACAGGCAGGCCAGGTTAGATTCTGTACAGGATTTGGGACAGGTGGGAAGGCAGGTTTTGTGCCATTTCAAAATTGCAACTGTGCCTGGCTCTGGAGTGTTGGCTATGGATTCCCACTCAGCCCTTCTTCCTCCACATGGAGACTCTGCCCATTTTGGATGTTGTCACCTTTGAAAATACAGCACAGAGACCTCAGATGAATTGCAGCACACAGGACTGGCTTTATGAACCAGTAATGACTAAATATCCCAGTGAACAGAACTAAGAAGCAGCACAATTTGGAAATTAAATTCCAAGTCTAGATTAGGCCTTCAGAAGGCTGAAATCCTGCAGTATCTGATTAAAGCTGTGAACACATGGCAAAAAATGCCTGTGCATGTCCTGGACAGTGAAATGTGTTTTATCAGCTCCCAGTTTGCGTGCCAGTTTAATTAGGACAGTGGCCAAGGCAGGCACGAACTTGCAGGGATAGGTTTCAGCACTTCCAGCCAATCCTAGAGCAACTCAGCGTGCATGCAGCAGCCCAGGGCAGCCCCTTCATGGTTCAGATCTTTGACCTGATGTTCACTGACACAAACTCTCTGCCCCATGGCTCCCTATCCTGACTCCCAACATCTTTCTGGCTCATTATGGCTGATACAGGAGCCAGGCTTGGCTTCCTGGAACAGAACCTGCCACAGCCAAAGATGTCTCTTGTTTTACCAAATTGTGACCTGTCAGCAGATTGCTGGGATTGACTAAAGTACCTCGAGCCCACCTGGGGTGACTGAGACAGGTCTGGAGCTGCAGGATCTGTTCCTGGGTGCCTGATACTCTACAGGTGTAGCCATAAAGAGCTGGAGACTCATCTCCATCTTTGGGTCTCGGGACACTGGAAAAATAGAGGGAGAGGTGAACCAGGTCAGGGAGTAGGCCTGTGGTAGGGCTAACCCAGGGCTTCTACAGCATCAGTGTCAGGTTCTGCCAAGCACCAGCATTCACGTGAGGTGGGTGGGAGTATCCCAGTTCTGTGCTGTGCTTTCAAACCAGTGACACCACCCCCTGCTGCCATGGCATTGGGTGGCATGGCACAATGAGCCTCTGACAGAGGGCCCTTTGGGGTCCTAACGCTGCAGCTTCTGGCTCCTCACTAACCCAGCAGGAGGGAAAGGACCACGAGATAACTTCCAGTCTGGATTCCACCCTTTGATGATAAATTACCTTTAAGCATTATCTGAAAATCTATTTCTTGGCCACAATGCCCTGTCTGTCTCCAGTCACAGATGTGGTCCCTTGGCTGCATTCTGTGCCTGCCTTGCATTACCTGTGATGAGTGCAGCAGGTAGCCCGGGGCAGGAGATGCAAAGGGAAGAGCTGAGTGTGTGTAACCTGGAAACGTGCAAACATTTTACGTTTTTTGGCAGGATTTCCCTAGAGATAATGACGTTACAGCCCAGGTGTGAGGACGTAGAGACGGCGGAGGGGGTAGCTATAACTGTCACAGGTGTGGCACAGGTACAGTAACTCCAAAACATCATTTCAGGAATGCATGTCTCTAACTTACATCTGGTTTTCCCTCTGAAGAGGTTGCTGTTGTCCAGGGAGAGAAGCCAGCTGCTCTGGAATAAACCTTTGTACCAAATCACATTGTCCTTGTTGGTACAAACAAGCTCCAGCATGTTCCGTGTGGTGAAGGGGGTTGTGACTTCTCCTTCTCTCCCCAAAATAATTTTTTTCTGGTGTCTCATTTGTCCACGTGGCAAATGAGGTGTGTGGGGGTGACTTCGTGTGTTTGTGGAATGCTGATGTGCTGTGGTGCCCTTGGAGCTGTGTGTGACCCCACAGGACTGACCCATAACCTCCTGAGATGGTATCGAGCATTTTGTTCCTTTGGATTGTTACTGTTAGCACATGGGCCTTGTAATTCTTCATGGTGAGTTAAAGCTTGAAAAAAAGAATTTAGTCCCTCCAGGCACTAAAACTGGCGTGTAAAATTTTTGGCTGGAATTGAATTTTTATTCTCTACAGCTTTCTTCAAATGTAAGAACCTGCTTTTGCTGCTTGTGGCAGCACACCAAAACCCTGCACTTCCTGGAGTCTGAGGTCTGCTGTCCTGGTACAGTCTGTCCCTGGGGCCAGGTCCTGCCCTGGGGAGGATGCTGGGAGGGAAATGTTAGTTTTTGAGGGAATTTGGCTCCTCAAATAGGCAGCTGGATGCTGTGATTGAAAATTACTCCTGACAGCTCATTCTGCAATTGGGTGTACAAACCAAGAGTGGCTCTCAGTGCACACAGGGCTGTGGTCACTGTGTGTCCAGGTGTGTTGTCACAGGACAAGTGGCTGCCACATTCCCTGTGGGGAGCTCTGGAGCCAAGGGGAGCTGCTGAGTGAAAATCCCTCATGAACCCAGCACCCTTGGTTTCTGTTTTTCAGTACTTTATATCCATCTTTCACTTAGTTTCCAGTTCTTGATATCCATTTAGCTGCTAAGGTGTCACATAACCCCAGTGGTCTTTGCATGGTTGGCAAAAATGTGTGCACCCATGTCTCCCTTTACACTCTTTTCCTAAATCTGTAGGCTTTTCCTTCTGTATTTGGTATTTCTCTGAAGCCAGCATTCCCTTTTGTCCTAGTTTGGGAAATCCTTCCTGCAAAATGATCTGGTAGCAGAGGGCTGGATCACCAGGTGCCTTAATTTAAAAATGCAGACCCCAGTTCATCTCATTCATGTTATTCTCTCTCCTCACTGTTCATTTTTTCCACTGACAGTTAATTTTAAAGCTGTGATCCAAGGAATTGCCACACAGAAGGCAGCCTCAAGTCTGTTGGGGACGTGCATGGCAGAGATTACCTTAATTCTGCAGAAGTACTTTTTGAGGCAAATGTTTTTCTGTTAAGGGCTTGAGCAAAAAAAAAGGGAAAAAACCCCGAACAAATTATTCCTAGAGAAACAGCTTTTAAAGTGTTTGCTGCAATGATAGAAGTGCTTAATGTGCATAAGGATGCTGTTCTTTTCTTGAGGAGGGATGTAATGAGTGCTCACCAGTAGCCTCCTTCCCATGTTGGCTGGCTGCTGGGATGTGCTGGGATGCTGCTCCCTTAGGCCATGCTGGGCTCTATATCCTCCTGTAACATTTTCCTGAGCCTCCAGCTAATTGGATTCTCTGTGCTCACCCCTCACTGGGAGTGCAGCTGGCTGGGGCAGGGTGTGGTGGCATCGATCCTGCACAGGGGATTGCTGGGTGGAGACTCTCTGATCCCCTGCCAGCCGAGGGCTCTCCCTCAGATGAGAATGACATTTGAGAAGCACCGAGTGTCGCAGTGCCCTGCCTGAAACCCTGCAAAACATGCTGAGCACAAATTGCTCAATTCTGGTTTCTTTTGTGCAGCCTTTGCTTTGGAGGTTGGGATCTGTATTCCATGCAGAGCCAGGCTCCCGTGGGCTGGCCAGAGCTCACCAGTGGGGGCTGGCTGGCTTTATGCAGAGGCTGAATCATTCCTTGCTCCTAAGTACCACAGGGATTCTCCTAATGAACATCCTGCCCTGTGCTCTGTCCTCCCCGCAGCTCCCGAGGGTGGGGATTGTTTGGAGAGGTGGAATTGCTGGCAGATGCTCACCATAAATGTCGCTGCTGAGTCTAATTGCTTTTGATACTTGCAAAAATCTCCTATTTACTGTGAGAGGAGCCTCGTGCAGGGCTCACACTCCTGGGTGCAGCTCCACAGCAGCTCTCCCAACTCCCCCTTGTGTGGGAAGAGCACACTGCTGGCCTGGGGTGTAGGGACAAGAAAAACCGCTGTGGAATTGGCCCCGAAAGGATCCCCAGAGGCTTTGGGGACAATGCGGAAGAGGATTGCCATGCTTGCCTGAGGTTGTTTGACATTTTGACTGGGAGACCCAGTCTGGGAAGCAGCAGTAGGAAATAGGCTCAGCCTGGGTTGGTGTTTCTTCACATTACGAGGGGCAGGGTTGTGGCAGGTGAGTTTTGGCCAGCTCACTCTGTCTAGCATGGCCCACCTCCTGTCGCTGCAGAAGATGACAGTCAGTCCCAGTTGTCCTGCTCTCTGGCAGTGCCTGGGCCAGGTGCTGCTGTTTGGCTCTGGAGGGATCATTTTGTGTGTGTGGGCTGTCAGACATGACTCTCAAGAAAGAGTTGTGTTGCTTTTGCAGGTGAAAGTGCTAGAAGGTATCAGGATGAGGTCTGCAGCCTGTGAATCCCTCAATAGTGTGCACTGGGACCCTCAGAGGCCCCTGTACAACGTCTGTGCTTTGGAAATCTTGGAACCAGGTCCAGACAAGGCCCTTGGGGTAGGACTCAGGGTGCCACCAGCTCCTTGTGGGACAGGAGGCACTGCCCAGCCCAGCTGTGTCCATGAGAGGGTGCTGTAGGATCCAGAAAGCTGTGTGACTGCTCTGGACCTGCTCCTTCTCTGGTGCTGCCAGGCACAGAATGTCCCTGTGCCCAGCCTTTGCCTGAGCCCTCAGACTGGACATGGCCACCAGGAGCTGTTGCCTTGGTGGGTTGCACTCCTCATAGCTGGGTGCTGTAGAGCACAGATCTCCACTGCCTAACACACTCCACAGGGATTTGTAATTCACTTTGCCTTTAAAAAGCAGCCCTGTGACCAGCAGGACCATCCTAAGACCCTGGCTTGGCTGGAATGGGGGCGCTTTTATGCCTGGCTCTGGTGTAAGGGAGGTGAAAACATTGCTGGGGTGGCTGTGTCCCAGCTCTGGGGATTGTCACCAGACTGACCATGTGGAGCAGAACAGCCAAGTCCTGACCATGGCACATTGGGGTCATTGCAAAGGATGTCTGGGAGCTCCCAGCTACAGGCAGGACAAACCAGTGGCCTTATTGTCTCATCTCTCCTTCCAGGGAACACTGAATGGAACCCCTGTTCCCAAGCTGCTCCTTGGGCATGTCAGACTCTTTCTCATTCTCTGTCTTTTTGGGGTCAGAAAAACTAATTCTAGTAAAAGAGGAGGAAGAGGAAGGTAACAAAATGGGTTTTGGCCAGGGGTGGTTAATATCCAGCTTTCTTCTGACTCTGATATTGGTGCAGTGGCTGAACTGCTGTTTCAGGGGTTTTTGTAGTGTTTCTGTGAGCTGGGACTGGTAGGGCCAGGCTCTGTCCTCACTGCTGAGCACCTCCACGCTGAGCTGCTGTCAGGGTTTGGACAGCAGCACAGAGAGCAGGGGCTCTCTGGCTGGTCCAGTGGCCTGGCTCAGCATGGTGACAGCTCAGTGTGGTCCCTTGGAGCATCAGTAGCACAGGGGCCTGGCAGCCTGGTGGTGGTACTGCTGCTTCTGCTGCTGCTGCTGCTGCTGTTGGGTGTCTACACCTCCTGGACAGGCACCTTCAGTCCCTTTGCTTCTGTCTCCTGTCTCTAGGTGAAGATAATGACTGAGAAGGAGCTCCTGGCTGTGGCCTGTGAGCAGTTCTTGGGGAAGAGCGTTCAGGATGTGAAGAACGTGGTCCTGCAGACTCTGGAGGGACACCTGCGCTCCATCCTAGGTATGGAGGGGCTCATCCCCTGGAGGCATCTCGAGTGGCTTTGTCCCTTCTCAGCTGGCTGGTCCCAGCAGTGTTGCTGCCACCCCACAGCCACACAGGACCTTCCTGTGCTGCCTGCAGAGGTGGCATCTCCCCTCCAGCAGCTCCCTCTGCATGGCTGGGCCTTGTGATAAATGAGTTTTTGGTGCCTGCAGTGAGAGATGTCTGAGTCCCCAAGGGCCACAGGTAGCACATGTGGGTGGTGGTTGCACTTGTGAGACTGAGATGTTGCTGCCACTGCTGTGGCAGAGGATTACGCCCTTTTGCCCAGGCCTGAAGATATTAGGGACAACAAGGATGTTGCTGAGCTTAGACCCACAATTTTGTGTGTTACCTGTTCCAAATAAAGTGCTTCACCTTCCTCCCCTCTGCAGGTACCCTGACAGTGGAGCAGATCTACCAGGACAGGGACCAGTTTGCCAAGCTGGTGCGGGAGGTGGCAGCTCCCGACGTGGGTCGCATGGGGATCGAGATCCTGAGTTTTACCATCAAGGTACGCCCGGTTGTTGGGCACTGCTCTAGGCAGAGCTGTAGGAGCAGCAGGAGAGAGCCTGGCCCTGACCCCCCTGCTGCAGCTGGGAGGCTTGGGCTGACAGCCTGTCCCAGCCTTCCGGGAGTTTCCATGACAGCCGCCACAGCATGTCCTGTATCCAGGCAGCCGGGCCAAGAGCACCCGGGTAGCTGCCTCTGTAAACAGGCTCGTGGAGAGAGCTGGCTGATAACCCAGCCTCCTGGGAGTGAGGGAAGATGTCGGGATGGCCCCCTCCTCCCTGCCCTCTCTGTTTGTTTGGAGCAGCTGACGTGATGCGTTCTGACCCTGGCCTGACCACACTGAGCTTCAATGGGAAAGGGAGCAAGATGGAGTCACTCATTTGAAGTGGTTATGACTTATCTCCCCTCCCCAGGATGTCTATGATAAAGTGGATTACCTGAGCTCCCTGGGGAAGACTCAGATTGCAGCTGTCCAAAGGGATGCAGACATTGGAGTGGCAGAAGCTGAGCGGGATGCTGGCATTCGGGTGAGTCTGGAGACGTGCTGAGCTTCCCTAGAGCAGCCTTTTCTGCTCCAACTGCATGCCATGAAGCTCTGCTCTCTGTTCCCTCTCTGCAGGAGGCAGAGTGCAAGAAGGAAATGCTGGATGTCAAGTTCATGGCAGATACCAAAATAGCAGATTCCAAACGGGCTTTTGAGTTGCAGAAAGCTGCCTTCACTGAGGAGGTCAACATTAAGGTGAGAGTATCCCACAGCCCATTGCTGTTCCCTGGAGGGTCTGTGATAGTGTTGGTGGCTCTGAGACTTGTCAGCTTCCTCCTCCTGCATCTGTTAGGAAAGCTGGAGATGGAGAACCCAGGTCTGTGTGTCACTGTGAGCTCCTTGCAGCAGATTCCTCTCCTGTTTGCAGCAATTTGGTGGGACTTGGAGAAGAGGAAAGGATGGGGAGGGTTGAACCTGGAGCTGATTCGGCTTAAGTGCTGTGGGAAGAGCAGTAGTGAGGATTGGGCTGTCACCACTGGGAAAAGGTTCAATAGCAGGAGTTGTGTCTGCTTTTGGGGTCCTTATGTCTGCATACCTGAGTTCGTGGCCCTGACCCCTCTTCTCCTCTCCCCCATGTGCAGACTGCAGAGGCCCAGCTGGCCTACGAGCTCCAGAGCGCCCGGGAGCAGCAGAAGATCCGTCAGGAGGAGATCGAGATCGAGGTGGTGGAGCGCAAGAAGCAGATCGAGGTGGAGGAGAAGGAGGTGGTCCGGATGGAGAAGGAGCTGGCGGCCACCGTGAAGCAGCCGGCCGAGGCCGAGGCCTATCGCATCCAGCAGATCGCCGAGGGCGAGAAGTGAGCGAGCCCCTGCCCTGGGCTGGGCAGGAGGGAGCACAGTGCTGCCCTCAGCCCCAGATCTGGGCTCTCTGCAGGGATCCGGGCTGCTGCAGGGCTGCATTTCCCTTTCCAGGGTGAAGCAAATCCTCCTGGCTCAGGCGGAGGCAGAAAAGATCCGCAAGATCGGAGAGGCCGAGGCTTTTGTGATCGAGGCCGTCGGGATGGCGGAGGCTGAGGGGTTGAAGCTGAAAGCAGAAGCGCTCCAGAAGTATGGAGAAGCTGCCCAGCTGTCTCTGGTGCTGGATGCACTGCCTGAGGTGAGGAGGGGGCAGCTTTCCCCTGCTCCAGGTGGGCTGGTTTCCCAGACTGGGCTGGGTGTCCTGGGGGCACAGCAAAACCCTATGGGGACTTTTCCCAGTGAGCTGCTGAGCAGTTCCTTGACTCTCTGCTCACCCTGCTTCCCCAGATCGCTGCCAAAGTGTCTGCTCCCCTCTCCAAAGTGGATGAGATCGTTATTCTCAGTGGAGAGAAAGGCAGCACCATGTCTGATGTGAACCGTCTCCTGGCTGAGATCCCCACCTCCGTGCGTGCCATCACTGGTGTGGATCTCACAAAGGTGAGCTGGGCACTGGCAGCTGGCAATGCCAGCTGCTCTTAGGGCACAGGGACTTGCCTGGAAGCTTTCAGCCTCCTTGGGAGCCTCTGCTTCCCCAGCCCTGACCACCACAGAGTGCAGGCAGCACCCTGCCTCCCCCTCCTGCAGCCCTAACAGCTTCTCTCTTCCCCTCCTGCAGCTCCCTCTGTTCCAGAAAGCCACCGAGGCCAAGGAATGAGGTTGGCCAACCCAAAGCTACTGAAGATCACTCCCTGTTATGCACTCAGACATCAACTGCCTTCGACACATGGGAATTCCTTTTATATCAAAGACAATCCGAGTTTTGTTTGTAACTGGTGCCTTATTTTGTAGGGCCAGAAAGATGCATGTCCTGTCTGCTGCTCTTTTTATTCCAAGGCTGAGAGAAGATTTATTTTCTAATTAACTTTGTGTTGTCTCAGGCCAATCCCATCCCCAGTTATGACTGGCAACTTGTCTGGTGTTGCAGTCCTGTGCCTTGCTGTTCTCTGCCCTGGGGTGAACACCTGGGACTTGGAGCAGAGGCTTGGGATGGGGAGTTTTAGGAAGAGGACCAGGACCCCCCTCCCCTGGGCTCCTTGCCCTCTCTCAGTGACCCTCCTGGGCCCTGTCCCAGCCCTGCCTCTGCCCACAGCTGTCCCTGTGGCTGGCTCTCCCTGTCCCTGTGACTCACCCTCAGGACCCCCGCAGTGCCAGCAGCCCTGCCCAGGCCGGGTGGGTGGCAGTCAACCCCCCAGGAATGTGACAATCCAGCACTAGCAGTGGGTGCTGCTCTCTCCCATGCTGGTTCCCCTTGGGGAATTTTCCTCATAGGATCTGAAGCAGGGAGAGCTCCAGGGGTCAGAGGGAGCCCAGCTCAGCCCTGGTGAGATCTCACCACCACGAATACCAAAAAGTAGCGCTGTGCCAAAGCCACCCGTCCCCTGAGAGGGCAGTGAAGCCACTGCGGCTGCTGTCCCCAGGTGCTGTGACACTTCCCGACCTCACAACTACTCAAGCAGAGTGGTGGTCAGAGGTGGGTGGGGGACCAGCTGGACACTGAGGTGGGGACAGCTCCTCCAGCACAGCCTGTACAGCTGCCCCTGCCTCCCTCCCTCCCCCTGCCTCTTACGGCCAGTGGCTTTGCTGCCTTGTGTCAATGTGAAAGTCATTGTCCCCCGTGTGTGCCAGTCCTCCCCACAGTGCCACCAGAGCCCTGTGCTGGCCCGTGCCCCTTCCCTGCCTGTCTCAATGCCTGTGTTCAGTGTGGCTGGCACAGTTCAGTGTGTGAAGTCAGCCTGGCACTGCCGGGAGTGGGGGCGTCTGGGGGTCCTGCACCCCCAGCTCAGTGCCCNTAGCCCCCGGCTTGCGCTGGCCCGTGGGCGGCGGGCGCGGATCTGGCGCTGGCCGGGCAGGCGTGCCGGCCCGGCCCGGGCCCTATCTGCATGTGGCCGCCACCCCGCTGCTGCGAGATAATAAACCCTTGTCACCTCCTGCCTGGGCTCTGTCTCGTCCCTCGTGCCCGTCTGTCCCGCCCCAGCTCCCCTGGGTGGCTTGGGCTGGCTGCGGGCTGCTGGCCCGGGAGTGCTCCCGCGGGGATGGGGGAACGAGCAGTGCGGGGAGGGGAAGTTCCTGCTCACGCTGCTCCTCCAAGGCTTCTGGGAGCTGGTGGCTTCCCCATGGTCACCATGTCCCCATGGGCTCTATGTCCTAGCCCTCCTTGGGGCAGAGCCTTGTCGTGCTCCCACAGGGATGAGTGTGGTGCCACCGAGTGAACTCCACTGCATGGCCCATGTGACCCCAGGAGGTGACCTCAGCAGTGGCACCCCAAGGAGTGGCACCTCAGGGTCTGGAGAAGGGCTGACAGGTGCTGAAGGCGCTGTGTCACAGCAGCCAGGCTGGTGGCAGCAGCTCATGTCCCCCTGCCCTGCCACCGGAGCCCTGTCCCAGCTCCACATGCCCTTCCCTGTGTTGGGGGACAGCAGAGTGGTTCTGGGGGTACCTGTCCTGCTCAGGGTCACCCTGCAAGCAGGATCAGTGACAGCCAGCATGGGGTGGGCATGGGGGGCTTTGCTGAGCTGCCCTCCCTGGGGAAAATGGTTTCTTTGTGCTCTCCAGACCCTCCATGTCCCCTCAAACCCGGGGCAGGACAACAGGCCCTGTCCTATGTGTCCTGCAGGGTGGCCCTGCAGATAGACAGGGTGGGGACAGCTCTGCAGCTCCCAGTGCCTCCTTATCTGGAGCCAGACACGCTGCCCTGGGGCAGCATGGCTGCTGGGAGGGCTGTGGCACTTGGGGGTCTCCTGTGGCACCTGGGGGTTCCCACAGCACCTGTGGTACCAGCCTGGGGGACACTCAGGCCCCTTCTACCACTGTGGGGTACAAGGCCTCAGGGCAGGGCTGCCCTCGAGTGCTGAGCAGGCAGGGCTGGCAGCCAGCATGGAGATAATCCCATGGGGATAATCCCATGGGACTCACCTGGAGCTGGCCGGGCTTGGGGGACTCAGGGACACTTTGCCTGTGTCACTGCTCTGCATGCTGGGGTGCCTGTGCCACAGTTTGGGGAACACTACAGGGTCCAGGATATTTCTGGGTCACAAGAGGGACCAAAACAGGAGGTCCCTTGCAGCCCCCAAGTCCCTGCAGCCTCATGCCCTGGGACAGGCTCAGACCAGGGCTTGACCCTATGCCCTCTCCTGCCAGAGTCTGTGCAGGCCAGGGCGGGTGTGGGCCCTGCTGCCCCTGTTCCTGTCACCCAGAGGTGACAGTGGGTCCAGGGACACCTTGTGTGGCAGGGCAGGGTCCCTGATAGCCGGAGGCTGCTGCTTATCGGGACCCCGAGCACGGGATTATCACCTCCCCCCAGGCGATTTCCAGGAATGCCAGCCTGTCCTGGCGCAAACAACCCGGCACAATGGGACAGTGCTGGCTGCAGGATGTGGCTCTGTGGGGACAGACAGGGCTGGGGGACACAAATGACCAGGGTCATGCACAGGCAGGTGACACTCATGGTCAGGGGGTGGAACTGTCTGGGGACACGCGTGGTCAGGGGACAAGTATGAGCAGGGTCATGTGCAATGAGGGGACACAGCCCTCTTGGGGACACATGTGGTCAGGAGGGGCATGCCCTTGGGGGGACACAGCTGGGGGTTACATCCTTCCAGGGGACACAGATGGCCAGGGGAGCGTGTCCTTTGGGGACACCTAACTGGGGGATGCATCCCTCAAAGGGTCACATCCCCCTGGGAGGGGGAAAGTGTTTCCAGGGTGTCCCTAAAGGCAGGAGGGAAAACCCTTTTTTTGGGGACACACTGCTAGGGGTCATGTCCCTCAGGGGAGTAAACATGTCCAGGGGCACAGCACTGCAGAGATCACCCACCCCAGGGGACACAGGCTCCCTGTACCTCACCTGAGGGTGCCTGTGTAGGGTGACCCCCACTCCCAGATGTCCCTCCTGGCCCCCATCCCCACGGGCTGCCACCCCCCCCATCCAACACCACTGTCCAGCAACTGGGAGCCAGTTTGCAGTGGGGAGCTCCCAC
>VXBC01004080.1:32600-77115 GCA_013399945.1 Ploceus nigricollis | reverse complement strand
AATATATATAATATATTTATAATTCTTCCCCTGGGTTGAATGGAAGAAGACATCTCTGTCTTTATTCTATATGATTCATTAAACAGAAAGCAAAAGAAATGGTTAGGCAGGAATGGGCAGGAGATAGAGGGGCTATGAGGAAAGTAAAACTGCTGCATCCAAGACTCTTCAAGGTTCCTGACTCTTATCCTTGCCCAAGTCTATGTCCACCTCCCAGAGGCTGCACTGCAATGTGCTCACTGCTGCAGCCCGGGCCCTCTGCTGAAGACCAGTTCTGCTAAAGAGGAAATGTGCACAAACAGATAGTTTGTCACAGCTTGTCCCTAAAATGCATAGTTCAGCTCACCTCACTGCAGAATTTTCTCAGTAGCATTTCTAAATGGATTCACCTGTACATGAGGTCCATCAGCATCTCTGGATCTTCCTGAAATTCCCTCATTTTCACCGTATCTGACAGGATGCCATTCAGATTACACAGTAGCTCCTCTACCTGAAGCAATGCAAAGATCAATGTGCAATGTTTTTATTTTTTCCTTCTGGAAAAACAACAGCATCTGCACAAGATGATGTTACTCTTCTTAAGCCTCTTTTACCCAAGGAAATGTCAGGATGTTTTCTTCAGCTTGATGTAATGCAGCAAAGACTGCTGACATAGCAAATCTTACACACACACATTTTAATTAATCAAAACGAGCTGAAATAATTTGATCTATTTATTTCTGAATTAAAAAAACCAAATGTGCTAATGGAGTTCAGCTTTAGTTGATCTTACATCTGAAACCAGATGTTTCTGTAAGTCTTCAGCACAACCTGAGTTACTCTAAGAATTTTAACAAAGTGTTTGACAGTTGTCTGACATGTTTTTCATTATTGCTGCTGACACTTTACAAGTTGGCAAAGAGAGAGAAGTTTCCCAGGTGGTACTTGTCTGAAAACATAATGAATCAAATTCCATTGTGGGAAAATCTTAGAGGGAGTAGTTCCTGCTGGGGTCTAGGAGAAAGCTGTACTCAAAACCAAGAGATGATTCTCCTGTAATGCAATTTCAGGGACAATTCTTTAGACTTCATTTTATAGAATAATATCCACTTCTCCCCCACTGACTGTTGTGTTAGACATAAACTCATGCAATAATCTCTTATTTTCATTGCTTTGGAAGACCAAGATCTAGAACTTGCTTCAAGCACAGTCCTATGTGTAAGCTCACAGATGCCATAAAAGATTTAACCTGACTGGGAAATGGCGTTGCCTTCATATCTGTATCTTCCTCTGCATAGGCCAGGATGGTTCGCAAGGATCGTCGAAGGAATTCCTCGTTAAACTCAGGTGATTTTCCAACCAGAGAAGCTAGAGACATGGTCACCTGCATCTTCACTCTCGAAAAATTCTTGCAGAAGAAAAAAAAAAAGCATGAAAGAATGATGGCTGCACTGCAGTTCACATGTCTACCTCCTCTATGAAGCAAGCCCACTTTCTCCTGTCCAGATTGAGTGCAGTAGACTCACCGCTCACATAACTGGCCTCTGGTGCACCAAACCTGTGTTTTATCTAAACCAAATAATGTTTCATCCACTTAAGCCAAAGATCCTTAATCCTGACATGTCTGTACTTTGGCACTAGAATATTCCTTGATATATGCATGCTTGCTTGAGACAGGAGAAAGCCAGAAACACCCCTTTCCTCCTTTGCACAGGCCAGTGGGTGGATCAGACCACACACAGGAAAAGATGAGGAAGAATGACTGGAAAAACATTCTGGAAACAAATCTGGGAGGCAAAAGGCCTCTGGGAGCTTCGACTGGGGATGCTTTACACCCTGATGATCATGGTGTGTCTGCAGTACATTTTCCTTCTGCTTACACTTTTTACATATCCAAGGCTTTTAAAGTAATAACTAATGAAGGACATTCTGTGCCAGATCAGATGCTATCCAAAATGCTAATGCATATGCTTTTGTGCTAGAACATTATTAATCTACATGCATAATGTATGTATTTTGCTCCACATGTGTGGTAAAAATCAGAGCCTAGTCCTAAGACCAAGGAGATGGTGAAGAATTCCCATTAGTACAAGCATACAGGAGTTCTACTGAGGTTGCAATTGCATTAGAGTAGAACTATACTGAGTCATTCTGATACAGGAATGAAAGAAAAAAGACAACATGAAGGTATTGTTTATGCATAGTATAGTCTTTGCTGTCACAGGCCTAATGCTGCTCTGTTTGAAGCTGCATTTACAGATATTGCAGGACAATATTGAGTCATGTTTCCTGAATCAAAGCAATGAACAATAATTAAAGAATAATTAAAGCTACTTTCCCTCTGTACTTCTAGCACTTCTCTTGGCTCTCTTGGCTTTCCCCGTGCACTTCTAGCACTTCTCTTGGTCTGCTGTGTGAAACAGCAGACCAGGTGACTGCAGATGCATTCCACTTGCTGTTGCAACTTCAGTCTTTGTTTCAACTGATCACAAAAAAGGATGGCACAAAATACACTGCTGCTCTCAAAATCTTACACTGGTAGAGCTGAAGCTGTATCTCATGAGGAGATAAAGAGTGGCACAGGCTTGAGTCCGTGTAATATCTATGCTGCTGCTGCAGTGATGGAGAACTCTTTGACACAGGTCAGCACACTGTTCAACCTCCTCTTCAAACAGCAAATCTCCAAACTACGGGAAAGAGAAGAAAACATTTATTACTCTTATTTCTAGCCATTAAAACATCATTATCTTCGTGCACAAAAGTCACAGGGTTCACAAAAAGTCCAAAGTTTTCAAAAACTACATTTTATACTGCTTTTTATTATGACTTCTGATTCCTGTGATGCTGTAGATTCCATTTTTAAGATTTTCTACAAGAAAGAAGAGTTTGAAAGGTTTGAAAGAAGGGTTTGTGTTTTGGAAAAAAAGAGAAAGAGACAGAATAAACTCAGAGTATGATGGCTCCAGGAGTTTTTGAAAACATCAAATATTGCAAAATTCTTAGAAGCATGGAGATTTGCTATTTTCAGAATACATAATGATTGATGAAGCATGCAAATACTTCCTTAAGTATATTAAGAGCAATATTTAGCTCTTTGCACCAACGCCCTACCCCGCCCCAGGCTTCCAATATGTTCTTCCTCCTATGGTGTGTGACAAAACTTCCACTACCCAGCTCTCATGCCAGACCCTCCTTTACAGTGTCTTCACAATGCACATAGCAGGCAGTAAATCCAGGGGGCAGGATGTCTGTCCAAAGAAACTCTCAGCAGAGACAGCACAGATGCACCAGTACTATCTACATACACAGGACTGATAAAGGTGTCTGAGTGAATACAAGATACTGTTTCCAATTTGCAGACTGATTTCCCAATTCTCAGCCTTTCTTCAGTCCATTATCTCACTGTTTTGTGTCTAATTTATATTACAAGCCTGCTGGCACAGGGTTTTATCACTTTTATTTGTAAAATAACATATATATGCCTACAGTGTAATAGAAATAATTGGACTGATTGCTTCATGCAATACAGAACAGAGTCAGCTTAACTGCAAGATCTATTTCAATGAGAATAACAATTGCTTCACAAAATTCATTACTCTAATTGGAAGTTAGCTCTTAAAGATAAAGTAAAATGAAAACATAATTATTAGTTTCATAACTATTCAGATATCTACCCTGTAATTAGGCTTTGTCAGCCAATTTGCATTTAAGAGCAGACAGGCATTAACTGGACAGGAGTATCCTGTTTCTTATTTGTATTTTAGAATAGTTTAGGGAAAATAAACATTTCATGGATTCTTCCTTAGTGGAGCTGCTTTTCTTTGTAGGAGAATGAGTCTTAAAAAGATTTTAGAGTCCTTATGAAGCACCCAACCCCTTATGACTTCTATTATTAAAAAAAAGACTTTGGGTCCATTTCTGTCCTCATATACATTTTGAAGTTTTTTTTTTTTTCTGTTTTGTTTTGTTTTGTTTTGTTAGGTTTTTTCCTTTATTGCTGTTATTTTTTCTGACCTAGAGTTTTTTTATTGGTGATACAGAAGTGGAAGAGAGATGAGGATTTGGCTTAGTTTTCAGGCAGAACAAAGATGAAAACTGTCAATGTCTTAGAATCTACTTAGAATTTTGAAACCCATCTTAGAAATAGAAACCTAGAATGATGCCCTCAATGTCTCATGAGTTTTGATTTCTCTGCTGCCCATCTGACTGGAAACTAGTCTTGCTGATATAACAACTTAAATTAGACTTTATGGAATTCTTGTGAAGTTCTTGGCATTAAGATTCCTAATTAAAATCCGAATGTATTTGAAATAAAGTGTTTGGCACTGCTTACCTTTTCATTAGTAAATCTTATATGTTTAAGAGTAGACTGCTAAACCCACAAGATTATTCAGGTTTAATTATTCCATCTTGTGTGGACAGTGAAATAACCTTACAACAGATGCAGAAATCCGGTAACAACCCTATAGATAGTAATTTGTATTTACAGATGCAAAATATATTTAATAAACGTCAAAGAAGAGTGGTAAGTGAATGGACACAGCTCTGCTCTACAAATGCTGTTCTATTAATTTGATTGTAAGCATGAAAACAAAAGTATATCAAGAGCATACCTTGGCAATGAGTGCTCTGAGTGTGGCAAAGCAATGAGTCAGGTAAGTCGTGCTCTGATCATAGCCAAGAGAATTTACCAGGACCTTCAAAACTCCTCCCAAGAGATTATCTCTGCATTCTGCTGCAAAGCTCGCCTACATAGGAAGGAGAAAAACAACAACTGTATGAGGTAATTCAGCAATGAACTGGCACACAGGAACTGAAGTTCTGCTCTCCAGCCCATGAGACATCCAAGAGTTCAGAATTTGCAGTTTCTTCATTTTTAACATCTGCTTTGGAGAAATTTCAAAGCACTTTTGTAGTGAAGACAAGAAGACAGAGGGGGAACAGTCCCAAACATTTTCCAAGTTCTGAAGACTCTCCAATGCATTTTTAAGCTCAGTAAGCTCCTGCAGTGATTTTTGAAGATCCGTTTCTGTTCTTTCCAATCCTTCATGCATACTTTGGTTAGGAACTGATCCTGTGGTGGGCAAGCACCATTCTTTCCCTTGCATCCTTGATATCCTGAGCATCTAGGCTAAACAGACATACTGGTATGTTCTGATCAAACCCACAAACAAAATAGTGGGGACACTAGGTGTTATGAGTGGTGTAATGTAAAAATAATGTCCAGTACAACAAAAGTCTAGCAGGTAAATGCTTTTCTACTAACAGGTTTTCAAGCATGAAGTTTTCTCCTCCCTACCCATGATTTTTTTTTCTATTCAAGACTATACAAGTTTACAGAAGATCTCAAAATATTTTGCACTGTCTAAGAAACAAAAGGAAAAAATAATCTTCCTTCCACTGGCTTCTGAGGGAGCAGGGATTGGTACTAAGCCACCTCTACTATTTGTCACCTGAATGATGTTCTCTTGCATATCAAGAATGATCAGGTTAGCTTCAGTTGCCAGGTTTCCACTGATCAGAGCTTCTTGGTCTAGCTCAGCTTTCGTCCTGCAAAAGGAGTTCTAATTAAAGCAAGCAGGGGGTATCCCAAGAGTTAGATGACCTGCTGTTTAAACAAAGCCAGAATACAAATGCATACTATTCTGAATGATCCCATAAAAGCAGACAGTGACAATAGTGTTCAGAAGCGCTTCTTAAAAACTATGGAGTGAAATTAGGAAAGCTGCTATCATAGAAGAGCAGTCACAAAGGGGACTTCTGAAAACCAGACCTCTAGATAGTTTGGATAGATGTTTTTTTTCCTTAATAGTCATCTGCATAATGGCTACTTAATATCATGTTCAGTTGTTCAGTAAATTATGCTGCAATTTCTGAATGCCTTGCCTGTAGCAGGACACAAAACTCCAAAGTGGAGTAACTGATAACTGATCTGACAATTTCATTGAAAGAAGTAAAAACAGTAGACTAGACCAAAGTGGAAATTGCTTCAGTGCCTTAGAAGCATTGTTTAATGTAGGCAATTTAAAATGTTGATTCCTGAGACTGTTGAAGACAGCAGGTCCATACAGCAGTGTCCCAGGCTATATAAGAGAACTGAAATATTGATAAAAGACAGGAGATAGTGGTAAGGCAACATATGATACCTTCTTAGCTGAGACTTAAGATCAAGGTCTGGAACACAGTTCCTCTGCAGCTGAATAAGCATAGGAGCAGCTACTAACAAAACCACTTTTTTACACATCCATGCCAGAAATTCAAAGGGGCATTTTTGTTTTTCCTAAGCTGCTCAGAAAAGTGCTGTTGCCTGGCTAGAGGCTGATCTCTACAGCTTGAGATTAAAGATCCTGTGACTTTGGCCAAAGTTCCTAAGGTGCATTTCTGTGGCTGGAGCACCACCCTTACAATCACACTTCTGAGTGACTTCAAAATATGTAGCTGCTCTGCTGCATTAATTTACCCAAAAATAAAACTCGAGTAGCAAAGAGCCATCCTTTAGTGCACAAACAGGTAATTCTGAGGAGAGCTAAGAAAGAAAATCAGGGAAGTCACAGGGTTAATAACTACAATGACTCAAAGCAACAAAAACCAGAAGGAACTGCAAAAACTTTAGTGCTATAATAAGGGCAGAAATCCCAATAAGAGTAAGAACGGAACAAATTTAGTGAACTTTACAGGTGTTTGGGCTATTTCCAGCAACGACTGAGCTTTGATCCACATGCTGACTGGATCTTCTCTGGCATGACATATATTATGCTCCCTGACCCCTGCTAACAGAGCTTCTCAATATTCATATAGCATATCAAACCCAGCTTAGCTGATTTAATGTGGCAAAACATATACCACAGTACTGTATGTACTGAGGAGCCAGGAGCAACATCAAAATAAATGTAGCAAGCCTCTGTGGTGTATTTGATACAACTCTACTGCTAACTAATGTTTACCACACTGTTAATAAGAAGGGAAAAAAGTGTAGATAGCTATTTAAAATTCTCCTTCTAGTATTTGTGACCTCTTTGTTGGGTCATAGCAACAGCTGGATATTTCTGCTACAGAAACATTTTCTTTTTCTTTCTCTTTGACAAAAGAGAGAAAGGATTGAAACTACTGATTTTGTAATAAAACATCCTAGGAGCAAGAACAAAACATAAAAACCCCAAGCAGCTTGGTTCTAATAAAAGCAATATGCATTAATTAAACTACTTACTTATCTTGTCTCTCATTTGCCTGCCGCCACTGTGTCTGCTCCTTCCTCCAGCGCAAATTTTCATTTATCCCTGCTGATCTGTCATTCCCTTAGAGTGCAACATATGTCAGAGAGATTAAAACAAAAGGGAACACCTGAAGTCTGACAGCTCACCAAAAGAAGGAGATGTATTTCTGTAGCAGTCTGTCAGAACTAAAACCATTCAACTTAGAGGTTCAGGGCTATAGTAAAAGACTCATCACTTTTTTTTTTACTTAGGATTTTTAGAGTATTAACTTGCTTAACATCTACAAACACCTACAAAAACCAGCCCATAGATTTTCCATTTATTAAGTGAAGCAACCTTTTTTGCTATGAACAATTTGTTTTTAGTGACAGTTTTGATACCATTTCTTGGCTCTTGATTAGATACTAACATAACTTTTTAGAACATCTTGAAACTTCTTTCTTGGCTTCATATTCTTCACATGAGAGGAACTCAATCCTAGCTACACCTTGGACAGCTGAAACCTAATGATATTTTCATCCATGCAAAACCAAGAATTGTCTGCAAAGGAATGGATTGTAGGTGAAAAGGGGATGAAATGGACAAGGATGAAAATGGATAGTGGGCACAAACCCAACAAACTCATTTATGTCTACAGACACTTGAGGTCCTCTCAAAAGGCATGGGGAGCAATGGTATGAAGTACCAGCTGGTATTCTGCAGCGCTTCATCATTTCTCCTCTGGCTCCTTCTCCTCTCAGTAAAGCCTCTTCTAATCGAGCTTTCACATCGCGTGACTTCTGGAGTGCTTGGGTACTAACTTTATCTGAGCTTTGCTTGCCCTGGAAGTAAAGTTAAAGCAATCATTACCAATGCCTCCATATTTGATCATGAGACCATATTACATCTCCAGAATGAGATACAACAGGAGAGACGTGTAGAGGGGGCAGAAAGCAATGAATATGATTGATTAATAAAGTCTAATAAATGTTGCAAATGAGGAAAGATGTACAATATATATTGCTAATAAAAACAAAGATGTAGTTCAGTTCTACTGAGAAAGAAATTAAAGTTCAGAGAGAAGGTTATTTGGTCCATTTCAGACAGACCCTCCCAGAAAGAGAAGTGCTGACATTAAGTCCCTGCTCATAACTAAAGAGTCATCCTTAGTGTCCTGTCCAGTACTTACAGGAGCTGTCGGTATAATTCCCACCAAAAATAGCCCCCAAATACCCAGGTAAAAGCAATTAAACTATTCAGGTTACCTTCATAGAACATCCTCAAAAGTTTCATCAGCATTGTGCTTGAAGGCTATTGTCAGTTATTTTACCTGAAGTAATTTGTCTAGATTAGATAAGTGCTAATTTAACCATTGTCAATAACAGATGCCCCCTGGACAGCTGGAATTTAAGGAATAAAATTGATCCAAACCAGGACAACTTGTTTCACTTACCTTATACTCAAAGCATGAAACACAAATGAAGAGGAGGTCTAAAATCTTGTTCAGCTGCATGGATGGAAGGTCTGCAATCCATTTCTGTATTAGGTTCTGATCAGCATTTTTCATAATCCAGAGGAAACAGATCAAAAGGTTGCGAGTAGTATCAGGACCTAATGTGGCACTCTGTCTGTAGGGCTAGGACCACATAAAGTAAATGTCAATTGAAAGAAGAAAAAGGAGAGGAAGGACATTTGGCTGAAGTAATCTTATTTAAATTTCATTGAATAGAATCTCAGAACTGGACTTCAGTAAATTTGACCTCTTCCAGGTGATGGTTATTGTAATTTTGACTGTATGTGTAATTAGTGAAAGGACCAGTTCAATGCAAGTGAAGGACTGAGAGAAGCACCAGTTTGCTATATGCTTGTATAATAATTTCCTTATAGAAATGTAGGAAAAAGATTCTGTAACCATTTGCTTCCCCTCTGCCATGTAGTTGTGTCAGCCAAATTGCACAGTAGATTAAAAAAAAAAAAGACCATACATCGAGAAAAAGGAAGCATCTGAATCCTAGATCCATGGATTCAGGTAAGACTGAAACAGTGGGGCTGCCACAGTGGCATTTGCTGATCTGGGAAGGAGTCTAGATTTGGTGTGGAAATGAAAATAGTCATGTGGGAGAAAAAAGTGAACAATGTATGGTAAAACAGCAAATAACTACAAGAGAATAGGAGAAGATGACAGAAGGACTATGAGGGATCCATCAGGGTTGGAGGAAACAAAAATGCAGTTTCTCATGACTGTAGCTATTAGTGGCAAGAAAGGATAAAAAAAAAGGAAGATGAAAACAGATAGAAGAAAGGAGATTGGCAGAGCAGTGAACATACCAGTGATACCAGAGGTATTCCAGAGTCCCTGATGTTGAACTGACTCCCTGCAATGGCAAGGGCCACGTTTTGGTTGATTGCACCTGAAGACTCTTGATCTTCTTCTGGGTTTCCTGTGCGCCCCTTTCCACTGCGGATATCTGAAACTAAATTTGAAATATCCTATTGGAACTTCAGGGGCAATCCAGCTGCTTCTGCTCACATGTCACAGTTTTCCATCAGTCTGTAACTGAGCAAAACAATTGGCACTTCCATCCCTGAGACTGTCTGGCTGATGTACCAAGCAGTGAAAGAGGCACAGCATCAGCAAGAGAAATTGCAGCCATCTGCAAAAACTGCCAAATTATTCAAATACATAAAATACATAAAAGGTGGTAGTAAACATGAGATTATCTCTGAAGTTCAAAGCCAAGCCAGTACTTTGTAAGACTTGGAACCATCCAGTTCTAGTTAATTTCAGTCAAGAGGATAAGCACAGAAACTAGACATGGATTTGGTAATATTCAACAAAGTATGTAAGTCTGCTAAGAGCTGACAGATCCAGTATTGCCTGCTGACTTAAAGGCAAGTTTTATTTCAGGCACCTAACTGCTTCTAACTGCTGGTTCTTGACATCACTTTCAGGAAAAGGAGTTACTTATACCTAAGTTTCGTAAAAATCTTTTCTGATTCCGAGCATCCATTTTGTGTTTTGTTTCTGTTTTTCAGAGAAGCTCAGTGATCAGCTGGACCCCATGTGTTCTGAATGTGATCACAGCCTCTTGTGATAGATTCTCAAAGGAAGACACTCTAAACCTAGGCATATTGGTATACCTGGGCTTCTTCATAATAACTCTTTTAATCTATGGTATAAGGATAATACTTAGATTAAAAGAATGGTGTGAGATGTAATTAACCAATAGTAAATATGGTAAATGCTTTCACCTTACCCAATTGAAAGTGATAAACAACTAGTGAGTTCATACTAGTTAAGTGTTTTTTTAAGACATTTAAATGTGAAATATTTTCTGAACCAGTGATAAAAATACACTCCACAAAGTTTATACCTTTAATTAATTAATTTTGGTATCATGTTAATAGCAGCAACAAAGCAGTAGAAAAAGAGAATACAATCTAATTTCTATAATTGTGGTGTAACATGATGTCAGTATCAATATCAGTATTTTCACTACTGTTAAGTGTACCTAGAGCTAAATATTTCTTGCAGACCTTGCAGGCTTTATTTGGAAGGTCAGAAAACTTACACAAAGAGATATGCAGGAGCACTTACAGATGTATCTCTGGTCTATCACTTCCTCATGAAGTGAGGACACTGAAGTTTTTCCTGTTTGTAAAAATCCAGTTTACTTCTAAGTAAAGAAATATTCTACATTACTAGATTAATCTCTTATGTTTGATAAATTATTTAGACAAGTCCCTCTTAGAAGTTAAAAAATTCAAAGGCAAAAAGGTCTTACTTGTAAAATCATGGAGCTGTGGTAGTGAATCCAAAATGATACCAACCAAAGGGAGGTAAAGAGCTGCAATTTTAATCTTCACCTCCTTTTTGGAGCAACGTGGGTCTAGGTCATGGGAACTCAGCAGGCTAAGGATAGCATTGACAGCTTTTCTTTGCACCTTGCTAATCCTGTTAACACAGAAACCATCCATGAGTTCCACTCATGGATCATGCACAAATCACTTATAAATCAAAGATTTAATAAATAGAAAGGAGGTGTTGGAATCCTGGATGCTGAGAATTTTAGACTTTCTGTGCTGAAAGGCACAGACCCACAAGAGAACACTGCATTTGACCTGAGGCTGTGGAGAAGACTTCCAAAATTGATTAACAGTACTGGGATTACTGGGTACGTGGTTAGCTAGAAGTGTGTACTATCACAGGGTGGAAAACTTAGAGTTTAGGTTTTTAGAATACAGTAATGGATATAAAGCAAGATAGAGGTTTTAGGGTGGAGGCAAGTTGTTCTTTTTCACTTTCTTCTTCCTTCTTCCTAATGGGTTTGGGTGGTATCTTGCAATTGGACAGAAAAGTCCACATTGCAGGCCTTGAGGAATGAGTTATTAGGTTAAAAGAGAAAATAATCTAAGTATAATTTCTTAATTGGATAGTTTCATTTTAAAAGACCTTGTAACAAGAGTTAGTTAGCCATTTTTTGTGCTGTTTTCCTGCATGCAAGGTCTGGTGCAGACAGCATACTGAAGTTTTGATAACAATGAACAAGAAACTGAAGACCGAAAAAGTCCTGTGCATCTCCTTTTCCTGACACAGAACTGCTCCAAGAGGGTTTCCCCTGTCAGGGGAGCCCCCAGGGAGAAGCCATAAGGAGGTGAACAAAACAAGTAATAAACACCAGTATGCACTTGATAATCTCTTTCATTCTGAGCAGAGATTCCCGTTCCCTGCAAACGATAGGTATCTTAAATCTCCAAGACACTTTACCACAATCAAAGAGCACCCAAGTCTTTCAAACTTCCCATAAAAAGTCATTGTAGTAAAGAGAGATGCTTAAGGAAAAGCATCAAACTCTGGCTGAAGTTTAGCTAAATGCTTAAGTTCAGACAAAGACAGAGGTGTTTTAGAGGGAAAAGCAACTGAAATTTTGCGTTCTCAATTTCTGTATTCAGCCAACACTACCACCACAATATATATTTTTATTAATTGAGAGGAACATACTGCAGATAACACCATGACTGGGTCATTGCTATGTTACAGAGTGACTCACTGAAAAGCATGGGGGAAGCAGTGCTGTCCTAGAGTCAAACTGTGGCCTTGCCAAGAGTAACAGTGTGACCTGATCCCATTCTAAAACCCACAAATTAGGATACGCACCCCTCGCTGTCTGCATCCAGTGCTGCTGCCAATTCCGTGAAAAGTAAGCCAGTCAGGAAGTGCTGCTGGCGGTATTCAGCTGAGAGGTCAAACATACCAGTGATTTTCTGGTCCTGGTAACTAGAGCAGGAGCTGGAGTTCTGCAGAAATATATTAGAAGTGTTAAAGAACGATCACTGAAACCAATGTTTCTTAAAGAGATCACAGTCACAGTCAATGTAACAAACAGAAAATCTCTACCAGAGGAAAACCACAGACTTTGAAAGAAGGTTGGACATTTTGGAGGAAGACATCTGTGTGTGAAATTAGAAGCTTCCTAGGATGCAATCTCATCCTTTCTGTTCTGTGCGAGCAACTCATTTTACACTTTTTGAGACATAAAATTCCTACCCTGTATTCATTATTTTGGACAGGACACAAAGTCAGAATTTTCTCCATTCTTGTTTTTATTGTTGCACAGCAGCCATTAGCTATCGCAGAGCAAGAAAGTGCCTCTACATTAAGAGGGACTTAGGTGTCAGAAGCTGTTAACTGTGTGTTCTTCAGCATCCATGATGCCTAGTATGGAAGTAAGGTCAGGAAAGACATGTGAACCATGTTTCCTTTTGCCCTGGAAATCCTTGGCTGAGCTTGCTGGCAGCTGGCATAATTTAGACCAGCCTTCAAACTGCTTTAACTTATGGCTGTGACTGATATACAGCCAGCCCAGGAATGGAAAGTTGCTGCTATATATGTGCTGTGAACTTCTCAGATTCTGCAATCACAGGTGTGTGCCACAGGTCACCTGGAATGTTCCTGTCCCTTGCTCAGATGAGCATAAGTCTTAGACTCTACTCCGACTGCAGCTACTGGGTTTTATGAGTCCAAATTTTGCTTTTAATCTATATTCTCCAGTATTCCTTCCAATATTTCTGTCAGTCACCTGGGAATAGTCTCAGAGCCCAAATACATGAAGTATCAGTATACCACACTGTGGTAGCTATCTTCTAATATACTGGGTCCCATGTCTCTTAGCAGCCCCATATTTTGAACCCTATACTTAGGCCCACTCCCATTCAACCTCAAACAAACAGGCATTGGTTGTGCTGTATGAAATAATGTCAAAGTGTAGAGCACCCAGTTAAGTGAGTTTGGCTTCTCTCAAAAAATTTCACAAGATTTATTCACAAGACCATATTTCTACTGCAGGTCTAACTCAAGAGGGCTGCACTCCTGCAGACAGATCAAAATTATTGCAAAGGTGGTCAGCTAGTGCATTAAATCATGCAAGGGCCACAAAAGCCTTATTGATTTGCACAGGTTGCACATTGTAGGTTACTCCTAAAGGAGAAAAGAGTTGATAATGTTGCTTGAAGGAAAGATTAATTAAACTGATGTTGGCCAAGCTCTGACTTGCTAGAACTAGTTACAAGAACTGTGTTGATATTTTTTATCCCCATAAGCAGAAGAGTCATATTTCTAGCTCTTTTGCATCCAGGATTAGTATTAACCAAATGTACTGTGATGCTTTGCTTTTAGGACCAGAAAAATTTCAAGAAAATATTATTTACTATAACGAACCTTTGACAACCCTTATTAAGGTATGAGACGTAGAACATCTTAGTATCCAACCAATTCTTTGGCAATGACACTCAAAAAAGAAACCATGAATTTGAACTGCTCCATTACTGAGACTGTTTCTGCACCTCCCATCATTTTTTGTTTCAATTCCACCCCCTTGCCTCCAAGCATTGTGGCAATTACGGAGCATTGCACTGAAATGCTTCAACCCAGCCCTGACCTCTGCAAGACCATTGAGGTGGAAAACAGACATGTGAGCAGCCTTTGATAGGGGGTTTGCCCCATTGTAGAAAACCATCTCCATAGAATGTAGAGGAGGAGAGCACAAGACTGGCAAAATAGTGTGTCACATGCCAATCAACAATTTCATTTTTGATGTGTTTGTGGACTCTGTGGTCAGGAAGATCATGGGAAGTCCTGACATTAAGGAAGTCTAGAGCTGTGTCAGTATCAGACCATATCTGGAAAAATTTCTGGAGAAATGAGATATGATGCAGATTGCTTGGTCTACTCAGGACACCTGAGTGTTTCCACACAGAAAATAATAAAGTTCAAATAAAAAGGAGAACACTGTTCAAAAAACCACAGAGAATCATGGACAAAGATATAGCATGATCTGTACTATTGTGGGGGAGAAACCCAGAAGAAAGAACACTGTTAAAAGAAAGCAGGATAATCCCATTTTAAGCAACATGAAGACTCAACAAAAATTCGCTATTCCAAAATATTGAAAATTGCAGTGTATTAGTCACTAACTTAGATAGTGGTACCATCTACTTCCACCTGGGAAGTAAGAAGTTCCATTAGAAGGCAAACACACAGAAAGTGTGCACTGCTGCATGCCATTATTCTCCAAAACAGATATTGAAATACATATTTGTGCTTGTGTGTGGATGGGATAAGGGTGTGCCTGTAAACTGGTCTTCAGAGCTGTGTTCCTTTTAGACCCCACGTGTCTACCTCAACAGTAATTTTCTGTGAACGTGCATGTGCACGTTTCCAGGGGAGCACATGTCTGTGTCACGTTGAACTTTGACTCCTGTAGATGCAGTTTTGCAGTAACACCCCTGTAGCCTTTCTTCTTCTGTCCCTTTTTCTCAAGTGGGAAATTTTTCTCCCTGATCCAACAGTGGCTGATTCTAACTTAAGTATCTGAATACAGAGCAATGTAAGTATTTTTCTACATGTGCTTCATGTGACATTCATGCAATACCTATCTAATGGACAAACACCTGGGAGGACAAGGAGGGAGAGGGAGATGCTGGAGCAGATGCAGATGTCACGAAGAAGAGGTTCAGATTGAGGTAATGCTCATGGCTGCAGAGAATTCTCAGGAACTCAAGTCTCATGGAGATCAGGGTGGAGAGTGAATTCAGCTTGTTTGAGAGCTAGGAAAAACAAACAAAAAGGTGTCAAGTATTATTTGAGGCTAGAATTATTTGAATTACCATGCAGTGAAATATCCTGCTCTCTGAAAAGGACATAGGCACGTAGCTCTGCGTACATTAAAATGCTCACTGTACCTAACTAGTTTCCATACATTAGCTACTCTTTGTTTGACAATGATGGTGCCCCTCTCCCTGCTCTCCAGCTGACTTATCAACTTTCCAAGAGATAACAAATTGTTTCTTTCTTCTTTTCTCCCAAAACAAAAATATAAAATATTTTTGTCTTTTGCATAAGACAAAAATGAAAAACAAACTGAACTTTTCTGAGTCTGTGGCAAATTCATAAAACGTTCTGTTAAGCAACACAGGACATTGGTGGTCTCATCATTTCCCTTCTTATCAACAATGACATCAGTGAAGGAATTAATGGAGATACCTGAGGGACCTGTACAAATACAGGTCACAAAACAGAAGGGAAATGTTCCCTATCAAATACATCAAATAATTCCATAACAGCATCCTGCATCAACATTTATTTTTTATTTTCAGAGACTTGTGAAGCAAGAAGACAGATGTATTATTTTGAGTAACTCCCTGAAAGCTAAATACTGTCCTCACAGAATTCAGCAGGAGGAGTCAGAAAGTTGATCTGCATTATCTGCATATTCTACTGCTAAGGGCAGTAAAAAAAAAAAGAGAAGAAAAATGGTTCCATGGATGCTTTGCAGCAGTGCAAACTATGACATTTCTAAAAGAGTATTTACCTCCACTCATTTTTTTTCCCTGCAGATCACAAATAAAAAGAGGTTTTAAAATCATTGCATATGCAATAGGAAATAGGAAATTTACCCGGACCTTTAACACAACTCAAAGGATCTTGATGGATAAACTAATCAAACAGAACAAAACACATACGCCAAATGCAATCCCAATCATGCATGGTGCCTACCTGATTACAGTAATGTTTGATGAGATGAAACACAAATCCTCGATCCATTAAAGAAAGAAGATCATACAAGAAAAATGCCAGGCTGATATTAATTTTTTCTGCTTGTTCACTTTCCTTAAAAAAAGAAAAAAACTCCAGTTATGATGTATAAAACTTACATAAAGATGGAAGACTTTTTAGAATAATGAAAAATAGTGCAGGAGTCAGCTCCCAGAACCATCTCGGGGAAAATACAGGATAAGATCATTTCAGTTCTCCAGTTCACATGATCTTGTTAAAATTGCACAGAATCACTCCTGTAAATTATTTCAGCTGTTTCACAGAGAAATGTCATGGGATGAACAGTTCATTTGTGCACCCCTCTGGGCTGACAACAATGAATTTGAGACCCGTTCTGAATTGCCTATTGGATGCAGTACTGCACATGACTTTTTTTCCTATTGAAAATATAATAGAATACTGGTTTAGGAACTTAAAACATGTAAAATATTAAGAAAAACCTGCATTGGCTTTGCTAATGGAATGCCAAGTATTTTGTTTAGAAATTTTAAGTGTAAAACTGATAGCAACAAAATACTAGTAAGATAAGTCTGTGGAGTTCACCATCCAGCAGCTAAACTCTTGTATGCTTGGAATTGGCCTGATTACCAGAGTTACACAGCCTCAAGTAAGAATCACAAAGAACTTCATGTACCCTCTAAAATGACGCTACAGTTACTTCAAACAGACCAATTTAAAAAATAAACTCTCAGTAGCCTATGTAGTTCACCAAGAGGAATTAGCGAAGATGCCTGAGGGATCTGCACACATTTAATGCTCAAAACTGACAAAGGAGATGACTGAGGAAAATACTGCCTGTACTGGCACCTCTGGTTAGTGAGAACAGGTGTGCAGCACCTCAGGGTGACTACAATTCACTTTTTCATTTTTCAAGCTTTTTGTTGCTGCTCAGGAATATATACATTCCCTATACAATCTGGAATTTGCAGAGGAAAATATTTTTCTACGATGAAGAAAAACCCTACCTTTCCACTACCTTATAGGGCAGGCAAGCATATGCCAGACATATCACTGTAAAAATCCAGGGCAATTTGACATGCTCAACCATGTATTGAAACATCAATTATCACTTTTTGGATTTAAGAATCAGACATATATTGCCTACTACTGTATACACCTAACCAATGGCCCTAATTCCAAAAACACAACAGTGGGATTTTCACACACAATCAGGCTCTATATGCTCATTCTATCAAAATGAGAATTAAATTAACAGCTTGCAAAAACCTGTGTATTTCTTGTGAGGAAGCCGTAAACACTAATTTCTTTGCAAAGCCTACAATTCTGTTAAAGCATTTTTATTGTAACAAATTTTTATTTCACAATGTATTTTAAAAAAAAAGTCACTGATGGCTTAGGCAAACATTTCTGTGGAAATTATTTCTCTGCATGTGGATATCAGAGAAGCACACCAATGGATTGAGCCTTTTGGTGAACAGTGACAATCCCTTCTGTCATTCTCTGCCCCAGTTTGTCTGGTCTTGCCCTTTCCCGGTTTCTGATCCTCAACAGCACTTTGAAGAAGTGGATTATGAAACTGAGCTTGTTGAAAAGTGACCTGGCAGGCCAGCTCTCCTGGCTGCTCTGCCTTGCCCTGGTGCAGAGCACTCTGCTGGGCTAGCAGCATTTGGCAGCTCTGGGGCATGAAAACAAGTTGGTTACAACAGCTGAAGGAACAACAGTCTCTCAGTGCCTATCTGTGGCCTTAGCTTTTTCTACTGGCCAGTAGAAAGAGGTATCAGTGATACAGGCCTACAGTAGCAATGTTAAAATATAGATTACAGTTTGTGATCCTTTCAACTTTACAATCTGTTGTATCAGTGCAATTTGTTAAAAGTAGAAAGAATTTCATGGGACTTAAGGCTTATTTCTGGTCTTCAATTTTCAAGTGCCAGTGTCTCTTTAAAGAAATCAAGGGTTAGATCACTTGTGGCTGGCTTTTGTAACACTCATGAGGAGCACTGCCTTCCTATGGCATATTCCACTGCTACAGAGAACTCAAATGAGGAATTAAACACAATGCAGCAGGATAGAAGGCAACTGCAAAGGGGGATAAAAGGAAGAAGTCCTGCTGGGGCTGAAGTCTGATGTGCTGGCTAACATGGCATAAAGAATTACTACAACTGAAAATGGATGTCCAGCCTTTCCTGTTAATAGGAAAGGGAATTCTCTTCTTGTACACTGCAGCCACAGTGAGAAGCAGGCTGAGGAATGGAGCTGAACAAAAACAGTCTGCTAAGAGAGCACAAGGCTGCCTTTTACAGTGCCACAACTCTCACATAAGGTCCATGTGAGAATACTGGCCTAATTCTAGCAACACTGCTGATATTGAAATGAGATTAAATGTAGCTCAGTGTAACACAGGATGAGTAGCAAGGATCCATAGTGCTTACTTTATCCACTTACCTTGGGTGGTTTGACTACAAGTGCAGCAATCTCTGAAGTAATCACACTAACTATAGTGGTAATATCATCTTTGAAACGATCAGAGAACCGGCTTCTTCTTGGGTTATCTTGCTTCTCTGTGTTGTGAACATACTGAGCCATACTCTTTATCTGCAAAGCAGAAAAAAAGAATGCTAAAAAAATGCCCAGACTGGAGGTAAAATACTGCTTGAAGTTTGTTTGTAGGAGTAAGATTTTCTACTTCCTTTTCCCTGAATTTAATCACTCATTTTCTCAGAGCTGCTGTGATAAATCCTACATGACAATGACAACAGAGGGTCTAAGGCTCCAATACAGACAGACATTGATTCCTGTTCATATTCATGCAGTTGGCTACTCTCAGTACCTGAAATCAGAATCACCCTCCCCCAACCCCTTTATCTGGAGTTCTGAAATGCTGCTGCTTGCCACTTTTGTCCTTTATGATGACAGACAAGGAGTGACACTTGTGGAATTCTTATTTCTTCACCTAATGTTGCATTACTTACATGCTGATAGTGGAAATCAGTATATTTTTTCCACTGACATGCATCATTGTAGGGCTCAGTAGAGCTGTGAGTTTGTGGAGTTTTGTCACTGCTTCCATGATGTTAACAAAATGGAAAAGATAGGAACAGATAGTCACCAAAAAGGAAAGGCTTGGTTGAGTGTCTCTCAGTCTTTTGCAAGCTGTGGACTACTGCTCATGTAGTTCATGCAGAACTTTGCCATCACTGTCACAGCGAGGAAGGAGGGTGAGTATGAAGAACTCTTTATTTTGTATTCTTTATACTTTCATTATTTGAGACCTCTCCTTTACACAGAGCAGAATAACTGAAGAGGTCACCACCCAACTGAATCTGTGCCTGGAGCACCTACTACATGCCACCATTAACTAATTGTAAAATACCACTGTCGAGTCTTACCAGGAGTTCAAAGAAGAACCAGGCATATTTGAAGACTGATTCTCTCACCATGCCCGTGCTGACCACCATCTGCAATGCCAGTTCCTCATGGAAATGCTACATAATAAACACAGACTGTTGGAAAATGGCTTTTCAATCAACTCATCTTTCAGTTTCAACATCTTCCCTGCGGGAAACTTTTCCATACTGGAGGGTGAGCAGCCCGATGGGGATGTGTGGGTATCCTTGCAAGATCAGAAGGCACATTTCATCAAAATGAATGCTGTTGGCAAACAGAGTTCAGGACCCATTTTTCTGTGTATCCAGAACTGCAGATAACTGAAGAGGGAAATGCCTTTGGACCATTCTCAGGTCATTGTCTGTACACAATAGGGAGCAGTCATGTTTCCCACTACCTGCTAAGCATTTTTGTTTAGCACATCCACGTTTTTCTGAGAGAAGGTAAAAGTAAGATTGCCTCTCTAGTGGAGGAGAAGGACAGAGCAGTAACCACAGCAGACTTTGTACAGACATTTGTAGTTGGAGACAATATTTTTTACAATGACATCTGAACACAAGACACACAAGCCCAATTATCTAAACTTTTAGGAAATTCAAATCTGGACTACAAAAAGCTTGGTTCTAAAAGCTACAAAAAGGGACAAAGAAAATAATTCTTTACAGAAGCAAAAGGAGGCAAATATTTCTGAATGGAGTTTACTGTAACATGTAAAGACATGTATCCAAAGGTAAACAGCAGTGGAAAATGACCCAGGCTCTAAGACCTCGAGAAAGAGAGCAAAGGGAGGATCTAGACAGGCTGCTACTTGTCTAAATCTGTCCTGGATAAAGAATCTAAAGACTCTGGAGCAGAAGCAAAAAAGTTTGAGTAATATTTACCCAGAGATTCAATATCTTATCACTAATTCCTTGTTTGATAAAACTGGTTGATATTTTGTTCTGTTGCTTTCCTCTCCACATTTAGAAGTGCTAATTGCCAGCACTAGCTCAGGATGCTCCAGGGTCTGCAAGGAGTTCCCTCATGCATAGCCATAGCCTACCTTTTTATTGGATGGTCTTGTGCTTGCACAAAGGCCTGACATATCATTTGTTCCTTCAATGTAGTAAGACATCCGACTGGAGCTGTGATCCACAGGCTGAGGCACACAGATGGAAGAAATACATAATAGTAAATCCATAACTAACTTAATCTAATTATCAGAGAAAAAATCACCCGCAGTTGGGAGTTCGTTTGGGTTTTTTTTAAGGTACGTACAGACATTCATCTAAACAGTTCTTCTCTTTCCTTCTTCCCATCCCCCTTCCCACTCAAGGCCGAAGACCACCTGACAGCAGCAGCAGCAGCAGCAGCAGCAGCAGCAGCAGCAGCAGCAGCAGCAGCAGCAGCAGCAGCAGCAGCAGCAGGGTGCAAATGCACTGCCATCGCGTGCCCAGTGGCAGCACTGCAGCTGTACTTTGAAGGATACGATTCACCCTTTAAAAGTGTAAGTTTATCCCCGGCTCTACATCGAAAATAATTAGCCCCTTGAAGTTCTTCCTTCCATTAAAAGCTATGCCAATTTAAGATGCAGTGAAACGGCAGTAACCAATTGTAAATTTCTACATTTATCAATGTGAAGAAGCTGTAATATCAAACATTTTAATTTTGTATTAATTTGGAAAAATGCCTCGAGCCCTGGTTTCCTTTTTTTTTTCCCTAGGACACAGTACATTAGAGTAAAAGTAATAAAATTAAAATCTACATTATTAAAAATTGTTACGGATGGATATATATGCTCATATGAACAAATCAAATAAATTGTCAAAGCCTCTGTATCTTACTAGTTCTGATTTAATTAGCTGAAGATCAGTACCTATTCATTTTAGATGGAGAGGCACATGCTCATTCAATAGAGAAAAGACTTCAAAATATTTCTGAAAATAACCTACTTGAGAAACAATATTTTACATATATAACACTCAAAGAAAAGTGACGGGGTGATACAGTTCCGACCTCATCGCATGTATTGCTGTAGAGCTCTGCCAGGGCTGCAGCTAGCAACAGGTTCCTTGCACAGGGGAAAAAATCCTGCTTTTGCCAGAGGCATGCCAGCTCCAGCTGAGTGGCAAACTCTAGGTTTTGGTTTCCCCAGACAGCTGCACACAGCCATCTTCATAAAGCTCTGAGATGGGCTGGGATGCTGCAGATAAGCAGGCACCCGGTGCCAATTAGGGAAACAAAATCCTTCTTCTTGGATGTTGTCGACTGTTCTGTCCTGAAAGCCATTGGTGGTATATGTAGCAGTGGATGAGAATGCAGAAGAAGCTTGTATTTCACTCTGTCGTTGAATGAAGTACTTGGAAAGACTCAGGTGCAAATGATGCACATAGCATCTGCACTGTAGCTGATATAAAGCTATGGGGCTGCTGCCATGTAATTGACTACTTTTTGTTTTGTTTTTTTAATAGGAAACTATATAACACCAAACAAAAAGAGGAAGAAAAGTCTGTGGCTGCACTGACTCTGCGACTTGGACCAGACCAAGTCACCAGCTGTGAACAGAACTTAAATATCTGGAATAACAGGAGAGTGAGGCAAGTCAAAAAAAGCAAATGCCTTTGTGATGTGTCTAAGCCACAAACAAGAGATAGACTTCTCACCTCTTGCTCTCCACTGAATCAGAATTTAGCAATGGGATTTAACATGTATTTATGCTAAATCAGATAAACAGAATATGCTTCTGGTGATAAATACAGTTAATTTACAAGGAGCAAATCCAACCCTCTAAGAGAAAATCTAGATTATTAGGTTTTGCGCCATACCATTCTTCAGATATTTGACTCCGTTCTCTTACCTTGGATGACATGATGTTTTTGACTTCCTCATCAGTAGCAGCTTGTGTGACAGTGATGTCAGGATTGCTGCAGCTTATCACTCGGCTCTGCAGGAGTTTACTTCCAACAGACACCGCGGAAGTGCGTCCAAAGGTGTAATAACGCGATTCTGTCGAAACGGCACTGCTGCCTCCACCTGCCACAGCAAGATGTTTCAATTAAGACTGAAGGACATACGTATGAGACAAACATCAGGTTCAAGCTGGTTTTGCTCAGTGGTGCTATAACACCAGCATTTTGAAAAGAATAAAGCTTCGGAAAAACTCACTACTAACTGCTTCATTAACAATCTACAAAGGCATTGAAAGAGAAGTTACAAATATCACCCCAGTCAACAGCTAACAGGGTCACTGCACAAGCAGTACCAAAAGATTAATAGGGCTACCTAAGTAGCACCACTATTACAATAGCTCCTTCTTCCCACCAGTTCTTTTAAATTTGCTGTAAATTAAGACAATATTCACAGGCCTAAACATAAAATACCACCTTCAACACATGATTTAACACCGTGTTTGAAGTATCCAAGGAAGCAGGGAGAACTGCCATCAGGAATTTCACTAAATGATATCTAGTCTTCAGTTTCACCACAGACCTTATTTCTCCAAGACAAAAAATTCCCAAGTGTATCTGAGCTCACAGACTTTTGCATAACCCAACATCAGTCTAAATGTGCCTCAAGGGTGATTTAAATGTATATTCAAAAGAGAAAAAGGCCTACCTATCTTTAGCTCCCACAGCACATCTGCTTGTGGTAAATCATTGAACATATACCAATTAATCAAATGAATCCTATGGGCTTTAGGATAATGATTGCAACAGAATAACAGAATGGTTGAGGTTGGAAGGGCTCACTGAAGGCCATCTAGTCCAACCCCTCTGCTCAAGCCAGGTCACCTTGAGTCAGCTGCCTGGTACTACAACCAGATGGCTTTCTACTGTCTCCAACGTGAGAGGATTGGTCAACCTCTCTGGCCAACCTGCACTAGTGCTCGGTCACCCTCAGAGGAAGTCTTTTCTTATGTTCTCTCTGTTTCAGTGTGTGTGCCAATTGTCTCTGATCTTGTCACTGGGTGCCACTGGAAACAGCCAGGCTGTCTTCTTTGCACTCTCCCTTCAGCTCTTTGTGTACACTGAAAATCCTCCCTGAGGCTTCTTTTCTCCAGGCTGAAGAGCCCAGCTCGCTCAGCCTTTTTTTGCTGAAGAGATGTTCCAGGCCCTTTTATCATTTTTGTGGCCCTTGGCCTGTCTCAGATCAACATGTTCATGTCTCTCTTGTACTGGGGAGCTCAGAGATGGACACAGCAGTCCAGGTATGGCCTCACCAGGGTTGAGAAGAGGAGAAAGATCACCTGTCTAAACCTGCTGGTCATACAGTATTTTATCCTCTAATGACATCCTTAATGTAAAGGAGACATTGGGTGTGCTTGGCCCTATACGACTTGGCAGTAGGTTACTTTCCATGGAAAGTAATTTATTTATGTACAGGTCAGTAAAAAATTGGCATCTTAAGGCCATTTTAACTTATGAAAAAATTCTTCTAGAAAAAGTTTCAGGCAAGTTTAGGCAATATCTCTTGCATTCATCTTCATGAAGCTGCAACATTGCTTGTAGCTGTGGAAACTTCTCACCTCAAATTAATAACTGAGGGCTGGAGACTATGGGAGCAAATCCATTTTGCTCTTTGCAGTGCTGATACTCCTGACCTACCTCTGAGAAAAATGGTATATCAGAACAGTGTAGTGCTTAAATGGTACGCAGTCTGGGTCTGAGAAGTCGTGTTTGCTATCTTACAGGTCAGTGCCTTAAGTCCTTCTCTCAAAAGTGCCATGCTGAACAGCATGTATCAATAAAAAAAATACTTCTGCAACCCTTGCACCAACAATACCTGGTTTGACCACTTCTCTTTGTGGGTCTGGCAGACGAAATACATAATACACATAAGATGCCAGGAGGCAGTTCCTTCCATGCTGATCCTTGCTCAGCTCTTTGCTGTTGTGGAGACTATTCACTATTGCAACCACAGACTCAAAGGCAAACTGTGAGAAGTTGGCTGCGAAACAAAGGCAAGAATTAGAGTTAGCACTGAAGTGTATAACATAATTAAGTGAGGGCATTCTTTTGTATCAACAACTAATCTTGCAAGGTTCAATTCAGTCCTTAACAAATTCAGAGTTTTAGACAGCAATTGCTATGCCTGACCAGACCCAAAGTCTACACAGGCTAATAAACACTCTTTAGCAGACCCACTGACTTTCAACCGAATCACTGGTATTCTGTCACTTTGTGCTACATAAAAGCATACTGTAACTGTTAATTACATTTCTAGCAGCCTTCACACATTTCCTATAAACTATCTTCTTGCAGAATACTAAGACTCATTATTCTCCTGCTGATAGACAAATACAAGCTAGCAGGCTTCAGCACAAATATTGTAGTGGATGACAGATGTTGACTATCTGAATAAGATAGGAAATTACTTACACCACTGGATGCAAGTATGCCATTCTTCCAGACTTAACATATGTTATGGGCAACTGGCATCTCAGTAAAACAAAAATTGGTGTTCACTATTATATTCTCTGGTTTTGTGCTCACTGTCTAAATATCTTTGGGCAGAGGATATTATACAGACAGCAGTGTCAGTTGCAGGATAATGATTTTGCTGGTGTTTTACTTGCAAAACAACTCAGTTCCAAACAAAGTTGAACCGCAACCCACTTTCTGACCTGTATTTTCAGATAAGTAAATTACTACAGTTTAATGTACCTTCCAACCAGAGACTAAGAGTCTTAAATGCAGGGGGAAAGGAGAAAAGGCAGCAACTCCATTAAGCCCGATTGAATTGTGCAGTGAGACTGTCTTGAGCAGCACAACTCCAGATTTCTGAAGTGTGCTACCCTAAATACTAAATCCAAGCCTGAATATTTCAGCAACTGTTTCCCCCACATATCTAGGTTGCTTGCAAAGCCTCTTGAAGGCCATGAACCAGTAAATACCTGTCTGGCCAGCTATGACCATAGGCTGTACAGCCAGCTGGAAAAGTTTATCTAGTACCAAATGTAAAAATAAGACAAGAGGTTCAAGGCGTGAAGAATTCAAACAGATAATGCTGAGTTTCAATTCATGCTCCAGTGAAGCCTCTGTAATCTTCTGATCCATCACTCGAAAGGGGAATGTCACTTGGCTTTCCAGAGAATGGCACAAGGTGAAGAACTTCTCCAGATGGTTGTCCTGCAAATACAGCGCACTCACAGTTAACAAAGTTGATATATTTCAGGCTAGCACTAGCTAAGAAAAGCCTGATTGTACCACCTCATGGGATGAAAGGAAAGATTTTCGCCATTCTGGCTTTCAGTAGTGGCTGCTCTGAGTGATCAACTTGTAAAGCAGCTGTCACAGTGCTTTGTTTGCTCTTAGTCATCTGGTTCAAATTCAGACTGTGGTGAAGGCTTGAAGGCAGGAAAGTTATTGCCCTCACTAAACCTATCGCTTCATTTAACTTAAGTATTAAGAAAATACTTTTCTTTCTATTTGATAAAACTCTGTCACATCATAGTCCATCTGCCACTCACACCTGAGTTCCAGTTACCTGCAAGTTATGTGCCATATGAGTACGCCCTACTTTTATTTAAAAAACATGCTGCAAAGGGGTGATGGACCTGCTTCAAACACAGGGCCTTCAGCTGTTAGGACATACTTACCAGGATTAACTAGAATGGAATAAGGGATAAGAGCCACTGAAAAGCAGCAGAAACAAAACAAAGCTGATTTGCCTCAAACCAGCATCTCAGTAAGATGGGCAAAGATCCAATTTCCTATGGCATTTAAATGATGGGAATCATTGAGGTCTCACCCAGCACTAAGCTTGTGTCCCCAAAGCACATGGCATTGACAAGTGAGCTGCTTAACACATTCTGGCAGTGTATAACATGTCAATGGAGGCAGGGAGGTGCTATGTCTTTGGAGGTGTGGACACACTGTCTGAACCAGCCTTGAAGAACAGAAGATGCAGACTGCAGAAAATGGCACTGTGCCCTGCCAGCACCTTTCAATCACAGCTTGATCAGACCCCTGCTGAGCTGAGAGGACAACACTCCCTATTGCTCCATGTGACTTGCTGCCAGGAGTGCTCATTTGTTCACTTCCACCAGTAGATTTAATTTCACCAAAGGATTTCATTCATGGAGGATATCAGGTTATTTTTATAAATTTAAATTTTTTATAAACTGTGTGGGCTTAAACATCTCAGTTTCATAAACCTGCTAAATTGGCCTGGACATCTGAATTTTCTTTGAAATGAAACTACAGCTGTATGTTACTTCTGATACATTACCTGGGTGTGAACAGATGACACAGCTTGAACGTCGACAATGAAAACGCCCTTGTGTCCTTCAACCCACTTTATAGGGAGTGTCTGAGATGGAATTTTCTGTGATGGAAAAAAAAATATGGGAATTATCTTCCTTTTAATGCTCAAACAGAAAGTCTGTTTACATGAGGGTCTATAGGGTATTCCCACTATTCACTTCATTTTAGACATCCAAATTGAGTGCCACACAAAGGATGACAGCTAAGCATCTCCTTGTTCTCACAGACTTTTGGACAGAAGCTGATGCACTGAACAGGGAAATTCAGAGAATTTCAGCTGGATGTCTAGCACAGACCATGTAAGTATACATCTTCTGATGGGATATTGTTAAGGATAAAATTTCCTGGTCAAAGCATTGCCAAAGGCATTCCATGGTGATGTGGCGCAGTTTAAACCCCCAGACAAGTTTCTTACATGCCATGTTTACTGAGAGGGCAAGGTTTTCTGCTCCAGTAATACCACCTGATTCCATTTCTACTCCCCCTCCCACAAAGTCACAGAAAAAAACCCTCAAATTATCCTGTGGAAGAAATCAAATTATTGCCTTGACACTCTGGAAACAAATGTATCCCTGATTAGACAATTTACAAGAATTTGCTTGCATAGCTAACTCTAAAAAAACAGTATAATGATATAAAATATTAACCCCAGTGACAATAATAACAACAACACTTTTCTTCAGACTTTCCCCTTCTAAAGAACAAAAAGGAGGCACTGCCTACCAGCAGACAGCAATGCTAGTTTGTAAAACACTTATGCTGTTCTCCTACATTAGGAAAATACTATCTTTTAATAATTTTGTTTGTTACCTCAGGAGAGTGAATTGAATAGTGTAAAGGCAGTTTATCCAATGCAACAGGAAGACTATAATGTCCAGTTTGAAGACGATCATTTAACAGAATTGGCAGCCACTGAAACAAATGAAGAGAAAACACAGCAATATTCCTGATGATATATGGTTAGACCTATTTATTTAATTTGTTAGATACAGTCAACAAAACAACAAATGAGATATTGACCCAAGCTTCTCTGCTCTAACCCGTTCAACAGTAATTTCTCTGTATTTTAAATTCAAAGATAGCTGATAGCTACTGTAGAAAAATGTACAAGACTGCTTTACAAACCATCTCTTCTGAAGAAAACAAACACAGAGCTTCTCATATGTGACACACATTTTTCTAATAAATCCTATCAGAAGGATTTAGTGGAATCCACGTTTTGATTTAAAAATTCATGCATCTTGAATACACCAATTCTTGGTATTGAAGCAAATCAACAGCTAAAGTTTTTCTGAGCTTAAATTGAACATCTTCCTTGTGATCACCATGCCAGACTGACTTGTCATATCCCTGCATTGATATTTGGACACATTTAATTTTTTATTCAAGTCTGAAAGAGGCTGGGCATTTGAATATCACAGGCTGGAAACATTTTGTATTCAGGTGAACAGAAACTTGAAAATTAAGTCCTCACCTATGTCAAATCTTGGTCCTGAACTAATTTATTTCTTAACAATCCCACTAACATTGGTGGGACTATAACTTTCCATAAAAGAAAGCCCATTTGAAAGGATTTTCAGTACTGTGGTTTAAAAACTCCAAAAACCAACAAAGACACAAACAAGCAAACAACCAAAAATACACAAGCACAACGGCCTCCCAAACTTCATAGCAAGAACACATGGAAAGTCCTTGTCTGGCTCCACATCTCAATTGCTGACCAAAGCTCTAGGACATTTTCAAATCTGAAGCACCATCGTCTTCAAATCTTTCCTTTTATATTAAAATCTCTCAATTGAAAAATACTGTTTGATAAAGAAAAAGGTCAGAGAGACCATGCTACAACATGTATTTCTTAACCTAAGACATTCTAGTCTCAACATGAAGATAAAGAAAGCAAGAGAATTACATTTTAGCTTTTATAGTCTTTCTGGTCTTTAAATTTTTATGTGGATAAAAGACAATTGAAAACAGAAATGAAGTGCCATGTAAAACCTAAATGAAAATATTACATTAGCTGTTACCTCATGTATGAACATGGTAACAGTAATAATTGTAATTATATACGGTTTAGGTCTGGGGTTTTTTTTTGCAATAAATAGAATCTAACAGCATGAGATTATGTGCTATAAAGCATTGCTGTTGCAAATATTTAGGTACATATTTCAGTTGATTCAAGTGAATTCATTAAGTTCAAAGACAGTTAACACAGTAAAATTATAGGATGAGGATGTAACACATCTCAGGCGGCACCTGGTTTCTATGAATTCACACTAAGATCTTCCACTGGTTTTGATGTATTGCCATAACCACAAAAGGAATAAATGACAAAATTCTTGATAAGCAGAGAGTCTGCATGGGATACACCTAGACATGCACATATACGCACCCACACACTCCCACTCTTATGCATCACATGGAACTTACTGAATACCCTAGGAGGGTTTCAACAGATGCTCCTTGCTTTGGTTGGCAGCTGATGTGATAGAATGTGAACAGTAGATGGTGTTTCTCTGTGAGTTTTGCTGGCAGCTTAATTTTCACTTCTTCATAAAAGTCAGGGGATCTGTTAAAAAAAAAAGCCAAGCAGGTTCCCAATGTAAGTGTAAGACTGACCAAGAGACAAATTTGCCAGTTGGCTTTTAGATGCTATGGTTATAAAACCAGATAAATCCTGAAAACAGAGCTGAATTAAACAAAGTATACATATATATACACGCACATTTTTATGAACTTGAAATATTTTTATGCATTATGAATCTGGAAGTTATATTTATGAACAATCTACAACTTTGAATCAGAAGAAAACAGACAGCATCAGCTGGACAGATTCAGCTTCCACCTATCTCTGTGTTTCAATCTCTGGTTTGGATTTTTGCATAAGTATTCTGCAAATCCTAAATCCCAAGTTCTCATTTATGAGAATAAGAATGTCCCTTCAGCTCTTTTGGATCTATGCATTCACTGAAGTGAATGATCTTAAAAGTTGCGCTGCCTCCTGCTCCTGCTCCTTCATAGTAGAAATATTCTCAACTACTAAAAAGCTTCAAACAAGAAAAGCAAAGGTCGATTCTACAACAGCCACTTATGCAAATGAATGTAGCAATCCAAATTAAATATGACAAATTGCACAAAACATAAATGTTTAAAATGGCATTCATTGATAAACTATGTAGAGTAACAATTATGTACAGAGATCATGATGAATACTTCTCAAGTCGTGTGAACAGACAGTAACAACACTTACTTATTATGATATGTGATAGCTGTGTATATTTCTTGGACAAATTCTGGACCTGAAGATTTCCCAAAAATTACCTACATTAAGAAGAATAGAAAATCAACATTTATTTGTCATCATCTTGTGTAAATTTTAAGACAGTATCTAAAGATTTAAAATCACTCGTCAATTTTATCTTAGCTTGTTGGCATACATCTCTTATTACCAAGCACCTTCCCCACACTCCATTCAGGGTAAAACACCAGGAAAATGGAGCAGAGTTATTTCTAAGTCACTGACTACTTCACATCACATTCTTTAGTCATGAACTAAAAGCCTAGGAATCATAGGAAAAAAGTTATGGTAAGCCACTTACATATTGTCACACTGTCTTTATCTAAGTGCTAAAAAGTTAAATAAAAAGTATTTTTAGGAGTTTTGTTTTCCAGTTGTAACCTGCTCATTCAAGGTGAGATACATCTCACCTTACCTTAGAGGTCCAAAGTCCCTTTAAAATCAATGAAGAAAAATAGGCATTTCTGGTGCTAGATTTGCTTTCCTAAGACACATGTCTATGGTAAGGCCTTGAAATCAAATAATTTATAGGGAGCTCTGGGAGATGAGCTTAGACAAGACTCTGCACTGTGCAAGTCGTTATATTTGTATTGAGAGGAAGGTCACTTACAGTGGAGAGAGAAAACAGATGAACTGTGTCTGTCCTAACCATTTGTCAAAACTTAATCATAACACAGGTAGAGTTTAAGGAAACCAACAATGCAGTATTGTGTAAAAGAAGGTGTTATATTCACATGGCACAGCTCTAGCTCTGGAAGAAATGTAGCTTGGGAAACACAGCTGATGCTCTGATTTCAGGTCCACAGGTTATGTGGAGCAAGGCTATGAAGTATATACTAAACAATGTCAGCACACTGATAAAGGCTGGTCGGATGATAGTCCTTGGTCCAACAGATTGTTGGACTAAAGTTTCCTCAAAGTAGTATTTCCACTCATTGTCTTCCTTCTCCAACACATAAAATCACAGAAGATTTTTGTCTCAATGTCATTCTCAAGTAGGCAAAAACAATGTCTTGAAAATAGAAAAAAAAATTCAGGCTGAAGCAGGCATCTGGGTTAGAACACTTCAAACCAAACCTCTGAAGCTTGGTAAAGTTGAATAGAGGATCTTACAGTGAGAGATGCTGAATAACCTGAACATAGATAGGACTGTCTGCTCTGCTGGTAGTATACACATATGCCCTAATACACAGTGTATTTCAAACATGGAAAGCTCTACCTATGCTGCATGACTGTGCATCCATTTATGCTCAGGCAATGAAGATCCCAACTTTGAAGTATTTACGTTCCAGCGTAATACTTCAGCACTTGCATAAACATAGTGCATGCAGAGAGTTACCCTGCAAAATAGACTACATCATTCTTAAAAGGTCTCTGAAGCTCTGTGAATTTTACCCTTAGAAATTCCAGCATGATACTGATGTAATATTATGTCATTCTTCTGAAAATAGGGTAGGAAGATTTAGATAAGAGAGGAACATGTCTCTGGTTCCACTAGAATCACAAGTCCTTTTTTGTTGCGGAGAGGATGCTGCTTTAGGATGAGAATGCTGTTTTAGGATGAGAATGAAAGTTTCTCAAGCTCTCTACGTTAGGCTTCCTAAGGCCTCAGTAGAAACTGTGTTGATGGGAAGTAAATAATGACTTCTCTCTTCAGAGCTTTCTCAAGAATGCATGTAAACAAACACCTGCTAGGAAATCTCAGCATTTATTACCGGCATTGCACAGGATGGGTCTTCACCACACATAAATTGGATCTTGATGGTAATGTTCCTTGCAGAAGCCAGTCGGTTAGCAAAATTCAGCCTCTGAGGATAAACATAGAGGAGATTTCTGGAAGAAAGATAAGGAAGAATTGGTAAATGGCAAGCATTCCTGTTTGAAAATTAGCGCCCAAATTAGAGTCTTGCTCATTCCTCTCCTTACACAGTGAAAGATCTGTCAGAACTCAATTTCAGAAGTCCACAAATAAAATTTCTTGGTGTGACACATAGAACATCCTATGTTTAAGCTTTCACCTACACTAAACTATGTTCTGTTACAGACAAATTATTATCTTTGCTTGATGTAATGAAAAGCAGGAATCTCTCGAGAAAGCAGTTCCTTTCTCAGATGTGAATAATCAGATATTGGAAGGGGAAAAGAATCACTCAGGTGATAAAAACAAGGAAATAACTGAAGCTCATACATTCATAGCTTTAGCAAAAAAGAAGGCATCTATTTCTAAGTTATACAAACCAAAAAGCAGTATCAATGAATCTGAGTAAATACAAATAAGAAAATGTGAAACAATAATTCTATAAGCTATCTCTTATTAGTAATGAATATGAATAATGCTTTGAAATATAGCATACTTTGCTGTTTACTAAATTCTTTACATGAACATATTACTAAACAAAAAAAGCACCTTTAATTTCTGTGGGGAATTTGACAGCATAGGTGGCTTTCTGACGTATAATTCCAAGAGAAGAGTAAAAATATTAATAGAAAGATTTTTCTCCGGTGAAGTTTATGGCAAATCTGAGATTTCAGGTAGACCTGGATTATACACAGATTCTGGAATCATGATTATGTCTGTTTACTGTCTTGTTTTCCCAGTCTGATACAGGATTCTCACTGCTTGTCCTCTGAGTGTAAGGAACAAGACTAGTGTTGGAGGAAGCATGTTGGCTTTCAGTGAGACACAATGAGGACTACTCATGAACTTTCATGATTTCTTTTCGTCTGTGGCAGTCAGAAGCTGCACACAGAATTGCACTGTCCTTATCAGAGATATCTCTTCAGTACCACCATCAGCTGAAAAAGTCAAGCAGCCTTGGAGAATATTGTCAGTAAGTCAGACAGTCCACCTCCCATTTACTATATCCCACGACCAGGAAAACTGTAGTTTATTCTTCTGATTTCCATGTGTCACAACATGCCAGTCAATTCAATTACACAGTCCAAGCTACTCTTTTCAACCAACATGCACTACATGGCACATGGCATGCCTTAGTAAAAAAAATTGCTTTTAACTTGCCTTGCCCTTTATTTAGAATGGTACTTCTGCCTGTCACACTAGAGCACTCTCTTCCTTACTACCTTATGTGCAAGTTTTGCTTTGCCAAATTCTCTCCCAGATGATGTTAAGGAAAGCTAAGTGAAAGAGCGAAATATATCGGTAACCTCTACTGAATTATACCTGGGGGACTGACATATTAAATGAAGGATATTGTCAATACTACATCTGCCAGAAGTGAAGAAATACATGTAGGGAAGGCTGAATAATACAGCCATTACTTCATTAATCTGCAGCCTAGGACAAGATGTCACAAATCTATGTAATGTACCTGAGCACTGTATTTTACTTTTAGAAGTGACTTGAGATGAAAGATATGTAAAAACACAGAGACCTCTCTGCTGACTACACAACCGAGGAAGCATTATTCCAGCAAGTACTGGACTGAAAAGCTAAAGCTTGTGCCATTTATGCTGAAGCAGTTTTAGGGATCTTGCTTACATGTGTATTAAACCCATCAGCACTGAAGAAGAACAGAGGCAAATGCTGACTCTGGATATCCTGCAGAGATTAAAGTGATGGCTGACATCTATAGCAGGAAGGTGAGATGATGATCAAAAGATGTTCCCTCACAAAGGTTATAAATTGTAAACCCACTGCTGACCACTGCCTTAGTGCTACTGCCTGCACTCCATTCATACACTCCAAAAGCCTGAGGGAAAGCAAAGACAAGGAGCATTTTTACATGGCAGTTAGCAGGGGCATTGGGGCAGCAAATACTGCTTTTAAATAATAGGACAAGTAGGATGCCCATAAGGATGTGGTGGGCTCCAGAAGGCAGTGCATCTCCCCCAGGGTTCTGCATTGAGCAGAACTATTATAGCACCATGTCACAGCAAATACTTCTGGTCAGCGTGATTAAATTTCTCACCCTCACTCTCCCTTCATAAAGTGCAGGACTCTACCTCCAGATACAGCCAGATATGCTTAAAAAGCAAAAGTGCTATTCAAGGGACAGCGTGAGTCTACAAAAGCCATGGCAGAACACTCAATGTCACTGAGAATAGAGTCCCAAAGGCCAGCAGAGTCCTGGGTGAGGCACAGATCCCAACAGCTTCTGTGGGTCAGAGAATGACCCAGAAGAGTGATAACAGACTATTTCAGAATCAGTTACACAATGGGAAAGCTAAGGGTCCCCTTAACCTGGTACAGGACACCACGTGGCAATTCTCATACAAATTTGCTGACCTTCCTACATTTTCATGGGGCTTAGCAGTGATTTAATCACTTCCCATGGGCAAAGCAACACAGACCTATCCTCTGCCAAAATAAAATCTATTCAGAATTTCAAGTCTGTGACCATTCTTATTTAGTGTTTGTAAATACTGCTTGTGCATATGTGCACATAAAAGAATCTTTCTCTTTGCTAGACTGACACCTCGTGTGAGGTGTCAACAAATATATCTCAAACCTCTTATGAATATTAGGCATCTTCACTGATGACTGTGATGAGAATTCCATACAGAGCAAAACTCAACATATGTGCAAGTAGTCCCTACTGATACAAACCAGGGATGTTCTGTAGGTGAGGCGTGATGGATGAGTTAACATTGACATTTAAAACTTATGGTACTAGACACAAAAGCTGATGCACCCATTAGTTACAGTTTTCAATATTTGTTGATTCTTTCACAATTTTGGTGGGGAGTCTTCAGGAAAAAAAATGGTTAAAAATTAAAAAGCACATCACTAAACATGGAAACCCATTCTAGTCAGCCATTGACTAGGAAAATAGCACAGTGACAGAACTTCAACAAGAGGATGTGTATGAGTCATGAATTCCACATTTTAGGATGGGTAATTTGGAAAATAGTTTGAATTATTTTTCTCATGTTGCTAAAATTTTGAATCATCTGAAGAGTCGGTGGACAGATGTAAAACTAGACCAAAGGACCCTTAGAAGACTCAGATGTAGTACACGTGCTCTCTCTGGATTCTACGGGCAGAGAGGCAGAGAGGAGTAAATAATGCTGTGAGAGCAATAACAGGAGTGAGACACCGTCATTCATCAATAACCTTTCCTCACCCCAAACCAGTCAAGGATGGGGTAGAATGATTACCACCTAAGCACAGGCCTCCAGCCCACACTGCAGACTACAGCAAGTCTGAGAACATTGCTAAGTGGTTTGCCATTAAATGAAACCAAACTGCAAAGAAAAGGGTTTTCTTCCCCTTCCTTCAAAAACCCCCTAAGCTTTAGGTACTACCCCTATCATAAACAGGACTTCCTGTGCCTGGTTAAGCTGAGTTACTGCTGAAGTGATGTGACAAATCCCTCTTCCTCAGCACCAACATTTCATAGTGGCAGTAAACAGCATCATTTTCATTTATATTTAATAAGAAAATAAAATGACAAACAAACTTTAAATTATATGATTTTTCCTATTAAAAATAGAGGGGTATGAAAGAAATAAATCTTGGAATGTTTTGACAATTTCAGGGAAATATTTTTATTAAAGAAATGTAAGTACACAACAAAAAGAAGTGCTCAATTTCACAGTGCACAAAGAAAGTGGGCTGGCTGATCTCTCTGGCATAAATCAGAAATAGCATCATTTAAAATAATGGCATTACACCAGTTAAAAAAAAAGCTTGCAAGACCTGAGTTCAAAGACTATAACAGAAGGCTCCACTTTTCCTTTCACAAAGGAAAAAGCTATTTAAAAAAACAAACAAACAAACAAAAAAACCCCAAAAAACCCCAAACAAACAAAAAACAAAAAACCAAACCAAAATAAAAAACCCAAAAATTTATCCCTCTGAAATACCTTTGACAACCTCTCCCCCCAGTGTCTACATGTATAGCACTGATGTTTTGCAGGCTTATATCCAAAAATTAGAAAACATTAAATCACCTTTAAGGCCCTAGTAAGCCATGACTCACATCTATGACTAAATGCTATCAAATTGCTTAAGTGAGACAGGATGATTCTACTTTTCAGATTAGAAGAAAGGAAATAAAATACCATGTAACACTTTGTATTTGGCTCTATTACAAATACAGAGTTACTCCTCATGGGTTAGTTTAATCTCAGATTCAAAATGGTATTCACCGTGTGGAAAACTAAGCAACAAGAATTGCAGGGCAGTTAAATTAAGCAAAGGGTCATAGGGCTCCATGGAGGGATCAGGACAGGCTGGATCATGGGCCAAGGCCAGTGGTGTGAGGTTTAACAAGGCCAGTGCTGGGTCCTACCCTTGGGTCACAACAACCCCAGGCAGTGCCACAGGCTGGGGCAGAGTGGCTGCAAAGCTGCCCACAGGAAAAGGAGCTGGGGGTGCTGGTGACAGCAGCTGAACATGAGCCAGCAGTGCCCAGGTGGCCAAGAAGGCCAATGGCATCCTGGCCTGTGCCAGCAACAGTGTGGCCAGCAGGAGCTGGGGATTGTCCCCCTGTACTCAGCACTGGTGAGGCTGCACCTTGAATCCTGTGTGCATTTCTGAGCCCCTCACTCCAAGAAGGATATGGAAGTGCTGGAGTGTGTCCAGAGAAGGGCAACAGAGCTGGGGAAGGGTCTGCAGCACAAGTCCTGTGACGAGCAGCTGAGGGAGCTGGGAGGGTCTAACCTGAAGAAAAGGAGGCTCAGAGGGCTTTAAATTGGATATTAAGATATATTTCTTCACCAAAAGGGCTGTCAAGCATTGGCAGGCTATCCAGGGAAGTTGTGAAGTCACAGGTAGATGTGCTGCTTAAGGGACATGTTTGAGTGCTGGACTTGGCAGTGCCAGGTTACAGTTAGACTTGATGTTCATTGGCCTACATCACCTATGCATGACAGCCATGTCATTACCATTGATTCACTAATTAATGTAAAGATTAATGAAGGCAACTATTCTTTATAGATGTTGTCTTCATTGTTACAAGTTAGGCTGAGCAAAGCCTACTTTGTGTTGTTGCTATGACTTTTACTTAGGGTGAAAATCAAAATGGAGATTTAAAAGAAAAGGTTAAACATGTAAGGTGTGAACTCTTGCTGAAAGAGTGTGACTGTTGAGCGATAAGCAAGCGTTTCCTCTAATGTGGATGTATGTATTCAATACAGACACCCCGGCAACAGAAGGGTAGTGTGGAGACATGCAAATTTGCTTTAGGAGAAGCACAAATTAATTTTTGGCATGGTGGCTTTGATATTCATTATGTCTGGCTGCAGAAGTGAGAACCTGATGAGAACTAAAGGGAGAATATTCTGTGCAGACTCAGCTGTTGTTACAGCTCAGAAACACAGTAGTTGCTAATAGTTTTTGTCAAAAAGCAGACCTTTAGACACTGCAAGACTGCACACTGGAATTAACACTAGGGCCAGACAACAAGTTGGAAAGTTAAAATTCTGTCTTATTTTTTCATTAAACTAAAAAAAGGCATCTTTGCTCACATTCATTTACATTTCCACTTTCAATTCTATAAAAACTACTTTCCCTATAGAAATGTCTGCATTAAGGTTCTACCACCATCCAATTCTATCTTCGATACCCAGAGAAGAAGTACCATAACTCTCTGCATTTTAGTGTACTGGTGCTGTGAGCTGCCCTCGGGAGATTGAATACCACTGAACTGTGGCAGAGCCCAGGAGTAACTCCTCCAAAACTTCTAATGAGGCTATAGCCAAACTGGCTTACTTATTTCCTGCTGACACCACACTGCAAGTTGTTATTGTAAGCTAAGATTTGCCACTTCCTCTTTTTCCTTTCCTTTAAAGCTGAGACACAAATCCAGGTGTCACCAACAGCCAAACCAATCTCTAGTTTACTGTGAAGGTGTGGCTCATCTCCCCGGAATAAATTAGTTTGCCATGGTGCAGTTCTGAGTTGTACAGAACCACAAGTCTTGTCCTTCTCTCCTCTTGGGTTGGGTCAGGTGAGCAGGTGGGAGAGCTGGCTCTTTGCTAATTTCCACTGCAAGAAATGAGTAAGCTTTACATCGCTTTATTCTGTGCCTTCATTCTGTGATTCCTTATTGGTAATCCCATTTTTGCCACTAATATGATACAGTATCCAGCTCCAGTTTTAGGGATCAGAAATCCCCCTTAGAATAGCATCATCTATTATTATTGTTAGAAGCTCCCTTGTCTTGGCTAACACAATGGTCCGATGAAAGTCATTATTTCAAGTTATTTCCGTATCTATAATACTGCAATACGCCCCATCAGAATTACTGTTAGCCATTACTGTAACACCACTCACTAGCAATGAAATACTGCACAAACATCTTGAAACATACTCTTCTGCTGTTAATTTCCTATAGGACACTCAGATGTTCCAGATTATTAAGAAATAAATTATTGGAATTGCTCACTTGCATGCTACTGAGTACTGTGATCACCTTGAAACAATCATAACAGAACAGATTTAAAGAAATTAAATTACATAGCATAGAGTGCTCATTCATAGTTAAAAAGTTCATAGAGCAACACATTATTTCCTCAGATACTCAGATGACTCAAATTAACAACAGAAACAACTGAGCATAAAAATTTACCAGAAGTGTTAAAAATTATAATAAAATCTACTGGAAAAAAAAAGTCCAAAACCAAACAAACACAAAGGAGAATAGATAGATAGACAGATAGATAGATGCCAAATCAATGACAATTGTTAAAGGAGTTTTTTTTAGATGTTATAGAAAATTTTTCAAAAGGCAGCACAATTAGATTAGTGAACACATTATGGAATATCGTGCAGGTATTTTATCTTGTAATGGCTAGGAAGATTAAATCATCAGCCCAACAGACTGTCTTTAGCCTTTTTTAAAAATATTTTTAGTTTCTACTTCCGAAAAAGAATCTGAATCACATTTTTCAAAGAAATGTTAAAAATATTTGTTATTTCTTACCTATAGATGGTGTGGGGAACATACACTTCTCTAATTGGGAATTCCAAAATCTCTTTGAGAGGGCGATTACGGTTTTCTGAAAATGGCTTCACTGGGAGTAGTTCTGGTGTCAGACAATAACCAATGTTTTCTGGAGCTGGGGAAATCTCCACTTTAAGTGTTCCTTTAAAATTAAATCACAAAATCTTAACAAAAATATAAAAAATGATCAGTCTGTAATAAAAGAAAAACTAAAACAATATGTAAGATTACATAGCAACAGTGCAGAAAAAAGAACTGGTTCTTGGGCTGCATGAGAAGGAAATTACAAGTACATGAGAAAGATACAGAGGAAGTAGCCTACACACATCCCTTCACAATCAGGGCACCACACAGCTCCTTAAGTCTACCTTGTACTGTTTCAAAGAAAATAGAAAGAAACAAGGAATATTATATGCTGGCTGATGTTCTAGTGTCATTCACACACAAGTTAATATAACATTTGTCTGGGAGACAAACAAAAGGTGTGCTGTCTCATACAGTTCTCTCTTACTCCCCGTCCCCCTCAGATTCTGCTCAGACTAATCTCTGACAAAGCAGGCACCACCCACCAGGAAAGTTAGGCTTTCTGTGGTGAGCAGTTACGCAGTTAATACTGATAACATTTACCCCACTATAAACAGACTTTCAGTTTAAATTCCCTGCTGTGGTAAGTTAAAACCGTTTGTAGAGCTCAGATTTGTCATTTCTGGCAATCAGCTAAAAAGGAAAAACAGCTTTGCCCTCAGTTCATATTTTTTAAGGTTCCTCCACAATGTAGAAGAGGTTGAACTGTAATTTGCTTGAAAAGAAAAATTAAGCTGGTCAGGTGTTTGACAGTAGCTAAACACTGCCTATACTTCTCTACTTTGTTAACTAATGCTGACTCTAATATCAAGCTAAGATGAAACGTGTACACGTCTTAATCTTTCTCTATAAAATATGAACCATTTCAAAGCATTGCAGGGAAGTAGCAAGGATCCTAGAAATTTGCTCTAAAAAACTGTCTTCAAATAGTTTGAATAATAACAAAAGATATCCAGTAGGTACACTGTAAATTAGGGAGACAAACAAATAATTAAAAAATATCAAGCTAAATCTAAATCTCCATACTCATTCATGCAGAAAAAAAATCAAAAGCATCTGTGTTCAGGTAGACACCAGAAACCCAGGAAGTTCCACAATGGCACATATTATAGGCTTTACCCCCTGGTCAAATAGGTTTTGGGTTTAGAATTTACAGAACAGTTTAAGGGAGAAAAATACATATAACACCTTCCATCCAGAATTAATTATGTACCTGGTAAAGTCTTAATTCTTCTTTGCAAGGAGGATGATCTTTTGAAATCAGCTAAAAATTTAAACAGATCTTCATCACTGAGCCTGTCTCCTTCCTACCAAGAGAAAGACAAAAATCAGTACCTCTGTAACAATACTTCATAACATGGACAAAAGGTTCAGGAGTGAACCATGTCCTTGAGACATCCAAAGCAAGTGGGTTACTATTTACTTGACTGCAGCTGTCCTCTGTTCCCACACAAATATAACTGGTAGCTTTTCCCAACACAATTCATATTGCATAGATAAAAAAAAGTCTTATGAAATTAGAATTAAAGAGAAGCCAGTACCTGTTTAAAGAAGGTGTTAATGGGCGTAGATATTGTTTTGAAGTTTGATCCTGGATAGTTCTCCTCTGCATTGAAACTTCTCTCAGAAAGCCTTCTTGCCTGCAGCAGTGTTGCCTTCTTGTCACTACTGGAACCTTTCCCTTCAAAGAGAAATTAACTGTATAATCATGTTTTTTGCTTTTTGCTGCAGTACAAAGATTCTCAGAATACACTAGAAAACCACAGAAAAATCTCACCAACATCAGAGGATAGAGCACCTAAAACATTCTGCTTCTTTTATTTCAGACTATGTCAAATAGTGGAATACTAGGACACACCTATTGAAGCGACATTATTTCTGCTGCAGAGGAAAATTTTTTTAAAATTTTTAGTTCATGGGTTGTAAAGCACATTGAACAATGGTCCTGCCTACCAAACTGATATGTTTGGTATCTTGACTGCTCAGTATTGCTATCTAACTCCATGGGCAAAGGGAATTTTACTTCTACAAAGCCAAATCTACAAATTTTACTTCTACAATTTTACTTGTTCAATGAAAATTGGGCCTAAACCATGAAAGAATATTTAGCAGACATGAAAATAAATATCCAGAGACAACATGGTAAGCACAATTAATTTGTAAGTGTTTGTAGGACTGAAAAGGAAAGCTGACAAGACATGACTTTGAATCTGTGATTCACTTTTGATGCCAGAGTGAATAACATTTTTTCCCATACACAGTCCTACTGAAGAGTCATTTTGCCTTACTTAGAAAAGTTAGACAAGTACCATTTAAACCTTCAGCTTCTTGTGTTTCTCGTTCAAGTGTTGAAAGGTTGAAGAAATTTGCTAGGCTTATGGGAACCCAGGCAAATGGCATTCTGTATTTCCCCAACCTCTGACAAAAGGATTCAGCTTGCGCTTTCAGTTTTTCAATCTTTTCTTTTGTCTGAAACAAAGGAAATATCGGCTGTTTCAAAAGCAATCAGTTATTGCAATGCTATTATAGACAAAAATGTAAGTTATATATTTACAGTTCAGTAAATAATTTGCATTGGTATCTCATATTTTCTTGCTACATCACGGACAGAACGGCAGCTGTTTTGATTTGTACATTCACTTCAATTTCTTTTCAATGAGTTCATTTGCATTATAGAAATGCAGAAAGCCAGTCTTTTTGTAGTAATATTCAAATCCAGAATGAACAATCACCATGAAATATTAGCAGGTTCTACTTCTTTCATCAGATACAGAAAAAAAATTCTATTGAAAGCAATATTCTAAAGGTGAGACGTGTGGAAGCCTAGCAAACACTGTCAGTCTATTCCAGGGAGGTAAATGACCATTAATTCCTTGAACAGAACTCACATTATCTATGGACAACAGTACTGAATGGGACAGCTGCACACTACAACAGGCCATCTGCCCATCCAAATCGATACCATGTCTATGAGGTACAAGTATTTCTGCTAATTCTACATTTCAGTCATTTCCTTTGCTCACCTCTATCTGCTTCATGACTCAAGACTGTCAGTATTGATTTTGAAAGGGGTCAGTAACAATAATGCACCTTGCCTTCTCCTAATTTCTTTCTGTCAGCCACAGACATCAAACTTCTTGCATCATGGATGATCTAACCAGCTTTTCCTCCAGTGTTTTTGGTATTTCAAAGGGTCTGGTCTTTCTCTGTTGTTTTTGCTTGTTGGTTTGTTCTTTTGTTTGTTTGTTTGTTTTTAGCATACTTTTTAAATCTAAATATTCTTTACAGTTATTTACTTACCTTGCCAGCATCACTTTCTTTAAGAACCATGTAGGGTTCTGCACAGTCTCCGATTTCTCCTTGCTGAAGCACTTTTTCTATCTACAAAAAGCAATACAATAAGACAATTAAAGAAAAAATGTTATCCAAATAGTAACATGTTGCTTCTCCAGCAATTTGAAAGAGCTTGCCTAGATATATAGCTGTATATAATGTCTTTATGGAGTAACTGATACTAAACCTTCTAGTTTTCCATCTGTTAGAAAGCAGAAAATGTGACAACACGGTCAATCACTTACTACTGCACTTTCACTGAAATCAGGATAATTAACAGATTCCAAATGAAGTGGTTCAGGCTAACTCAGTTTCAGAATTAAGCAAACAAAATAATGCAAAGTGCACTAAACCAATGCCAAAAAACCCCCACAGAATGTAATTAAATTTTTTTAGAGTGCCTTATTTCACTATATTTTTGATTTCCCTTAGGCAGATATAGGAAATTCTACGTACTTAGAACTGGTACAGGGGATACTAATATAACTTCATAGCTTGAGATGAGATATACCACTGGACACCTGCTCACATACTACTATTAAAAACTATCATAATTCCTCTCATCTAGACAAGAGCCATGTTTGTCAGTTCTGTGAAGTCAGACAACAGGAACAGCTGGGAACAGGCAGAATGGTGTCAAAGTAGCACTGTAACATACCTTTATTACCAGGTATATATCTGGTGAGGGATAAGTGACAGAAAATACTGCTGATCTTGCCTGAGTAGACAAGTCAATGGAGGGTGTATGAGAACGCAAGAATCCTCTTAATGAATCAGAATTGAGGTCACAATGAAAATTTTCTGAGATCTTGAAAAGAAAAAAGGGGTTAAAATATGTTGTAAAGCAAAAATACTTAAAATTTTATTTTAAAACAAGTCAAAAGTTCTAACTACAACTACAAAATAAACAATTGCAAGCATGTGACTGACTGAATAACAAGAATCCTGAATCATACTGCATGTGTAAAAAAGTAGCAAGTTTTTTGTAAGTTTTCCTAAGTTATTACTCTGAAGATAAAAACTCAGGCCAAGTGAACAAAAATATTATGTATACACTTACCTTTTTTCTTTCCTTTATGTCATAGAGAGCTATGCATGCAAACAAAGGCTCTATCTCTATATCAAACCTGTTAGGGAAAGACACACAAGACACTGATTGATACTGCAGTCATATGGCTGTGTATTAAAAAAAAAGGAAGAGTTATATTTTGACTGGCACTTCCATTAAAAAATGCAGAGAAACATTTAGCTCCAGACCTCAGCTCTCTCAAAGTCTTGAGGATTTTTTTTATTAGTGCATTACATTAGATGATTTTGAGAGGAAAAGAAGAGTAGTAGACCGCATGCAATTTATTTTCTAAATTTGACAGAAAGGTGGTATTAAAATTATAATTTTTTTTCCCTGTTTATGAAGTTGTGCTGGCTTTGGCTGGGGGAGAATTATTTTCTTCAGAGTGGGGCTAGGGTTTTGGATTTGTGCTGAACACAGGGTTGATAACAAAAGATGGTTTTGCTGTTGCTGAGCAGGGCTTGCCCAAACCTTAAGGCCTTTTCTGCTTTTGGTACTCCTCCCGCTGGTGAGGAGATTGGGATGTGTGGGAGGCTGGGAGGAGACACAGATAGGACAGGTGACCCCAAATAACCAAAGGGATATTCCAGATCATGTGGCACCATGCTCAGAATACAAACGGGGGGTAAAAGGAGCAAGGCGGGGGAATCTGAACTGATGGTGTTTGTCTTCCCGAGTCACGTTACGTGTGGATTTGCTCTCCTGGAGATGGATGAACCCCTGCCTACCATTGGGAACCTGCAAGTTAATTCCTTGTTTTCCTTTGCTCATCTGTGTGCCACTTGCTTTCCCTATTAAAATGTCTATGTCTCAACCCATGACTTCTCCAGATTTACTCTTCTGATTCTCTCCCTGATCCTGTTGGTGGAGGAGTGGGCGAATAGCTGTGTGGTGCTTGGATGCTGGTTGGGGTTAAACCACAATGGAAGTCCAGCAGTGCATAGGA
>VXBC01004073.1:26587-52723 GCA_013399945.1 Ploceus nigricollis | reverse complement strand
AAAAATTGTGAAATTTTTGGAAAGGCCTAAAAAAAAAAAAAAAAAAAAAACCAAAAACCAGAGACTTTCTTAATTATCATAGTGATGATGGACAGCAAACTGATAAGAGACTTCTCTACCTACCTGAAATAGAGATGCAAAGAAAAGACATACGGAAACAGACAAGTTCAGAGAGAAGAGTTGAACAGTTTTTGACAACATGGTAATTCATGACCAAGTAAAAGTCACTGTAGATTCTGTACCAGGCACAGCAGGCACCTCATCACTTGAAATGCTGAAATGTAACCAGGTGTCTAAGAGGTAAGTTTAAATCTGAACAATTAGAAAAATCCTACAGCCATACTACAGATCACTGATCTCAACACTGAGGGGCCTCTGTGTCCTACAAAATGTAGGCTGTTCAATAAACGAGTGGATTTTTTAAATCTTCTCCAGCTTCTAGACTCAACTTCAGAAAAGGATATTGCCTATTGTCAGAATTATAGCTACCATTAATCCTGGGGCAGACTTCTGAACTTCTTTTTTCCACTGCTTTTCAAAGTTAGGACACATGCTGTATGGTGAATCAGCTTCATTGAGTTCAAACAGGTCATCCCTTTCCAATGGCTTCTTGTAGCCTAGAGATACCACTCTGAAAGAAAGGAATTCATTTGGACAGCCTGAGACACAACAGGCAAAAAAAGCAGGACTGATAATTCAAAATCTAATGATATAATCTAGTGTATATAAATAAACTGTGACCAAAGTAACAGATGTAACCCCAAAAAAGCTACAGACTAAGTTGTGGAACATACTCACAGTTACCTTCAGTACACTGAAATTCACCTGGAGTAAGGAGAGCCCATGGAGATTGTCACATCTGAACAGAGAGTTCTGAGGAACCTTTATACCTCAGAATCTGTCTATATTTCTGATCCCATACTTCTTTACAGAAAACCATAATATTTCATAAAAAGACGTGTGGTATCATTATCCACTTACTATTCTGATCTGGAATAAAATACCTTTTTATCACAGGAGTGCACTAGCACTGCATCCCAGATTCATTTAGGTTGGAAAAGACCCTTAAGATGATATAACACTACCAAGTTTACCATTAAGGATATCCCTGAGTGCCATGTCTACACATCTTTTAAATACCTCCAGGGATGGTGACTCATTACATTGCAACTCATCTTCACGCAAGGTAAACCACATTACACTGCTGGTTTTCAGCACAAATACAATGAAAATTTCCTTACAGCAGACCTTCATCTGTTAAATTTTTCTTTTAATGAAGTGCTTTTATCCACTTCAGTGTCAAAAAAAACGAAACCTGGTCTTAAAAATGGAGAACAGGGCTGACGAATACCCTGAGCCTAAAGAAACCATGACAGAAACACAGGTATTTGGAATTTTTGATACGCATGTCAGCTTTGTGACAATTCAAAGCAAATCGTGCAATACCATTTCTGAGGTGGGGAAAATGCAAAAGGATTAATGTTGACAATGCACTTTGACTTTAAGACCATCCCAAACATCTGGGGCTCTACCAGAGACACAAGCACGGACACTGGAGCGTGCATCCACAACCTCCCTGTAGTTACTTCATAGCTAAATAACTGAAAAAACCTTTTTTGGTTGTTTTGGTTTTTGGTTTTTTCCTTCTCTTCTTTTGTTAGACATTGTAGAATTAGTTAACAGATACAAAGTGCAGCCTGACTTGAAAATTTTGGTGAATACCATGACATAGAGAATGCATTGATGTCATAAAGAAACTGCAGAACTTTCCAGAAAAACTGAACATTTGTATTTATGGTCTAAAATAATGTCTAAATACAAAGGTAAACTCCTAACTTCAACAGGGCCAGAGTTTAACTGAATTCTCTGAATCCTTGAAACAATCTGATTGGTTTGAGTCAGGTGATTAATTGCAAATACTAGTTTCAATAATCTGTAGAATTAGGAATAATGAATAAAGAAAGAAACAGTTCTAACACTTTTCACATGTTTTTTCCCACTTTGAGATTTTTGAAGTGTGTGTATCATCTGACCCAAATAATTTTTCAAAGAAAAAATGTTAAAATCAGTAATGGCCACAAGATAAAACATACAAAATTGTTTGAAATAAAATTGAACATATTAAGTGATAGGAAGTTGCAAGACTTGACAGAGTTGAACTTTCAGTTCCTATTTTTTAGTGGAAAATTTCCCAAGGAGCAGAGGAAGTTCCTGGTGTATGTGAGCAGGTGAGTGACAATAACACCTTTGTGGCCTGCCATAAAAGAGGGAGGGAAATGAGCATGAAATTGGCTATCTGGAAAATACCTTACATGTACTACAGAATATTTGTTCCTGGAGATTTAGAAAGTTGCTTTATTGCCATTGTTAAATAATGCCATTAGATAATGTATAAAATGACTGTTACTATGTATAAACAATACTCCACCAAATAGTTGAATGTGATCTCTAAATGTTGCAAACTTTGATTTTTGTGCAAAATGCTAACAGCACTCTCAAGGTCAGGCTCAAGGCTGAATGATGTTGTGGAATCTAAGTGCACAGCCTACAATTCTGTGAGCATCAATGGACAGCAGCAACCAGTTTAATAAATTCTCACCTGCTAAACCAGGAACATGTTAATTTACTGAAGAAAGAAGCATTCTTTTCAGTGTTGCACTCCTGTTGAAAAGTGAACAAAGGAAAAAGTATCAATGATACTTGAAAGAACAATGTTCTTGTTGGTGTTTTTGTTTTCTTCTTTACTAAACATGTAGTTGTAGAAGATATTTAATTCTGAGCTATCAAAAGGCCTATACCTATACAAACTTTTTTTTTTGCCTGTCACCTTCTCCCACCAATACACTCTAATACAAAGTATGAAGAATGAGAGACATCTACAGCCTCATGAATGAATGAATAGAGCAACTTAACTGGCTTCCTTAAATCTTTGACAGTTAAAATCCCGCAGGGTTTATTTTTTTTCCCCTATTCGATACTATAGTTATTGGAAGTTATCAACAGCTAATACTTAAAGAACAGCAGGATCCTTTCAGGACACCCTAAGAAATAAAGCACTAGTAACATGTGCCATACCACATAAATGAGAAGAGTATGAGGCTTGTGCAGTGCTGCCAATTTCATAAGGCATTGGAGATAACAGAGGCAAACAAACAGCAGCCCGAGGAATGTGTGTGTATCCACGCCCAGGAGCGACTGCAGCACACCTAAGGAGTGAATTCTGTCCCTCGGTCACTGGGACATAGCATTATACCTCCGTATAATAATCCCAGCCCCGGACGCAGTTGCAGCCTTTTCCAGCAGGTGCCGTGAAACACCCACCGACACAACCGGCGCTCCTCTGTCGTTTCCCGCAATAATTTTTGTTGTGCTTTCAGTAAAATGCCGAATGGTTGCACGATAATGCGATAAATGACTGCAAACAGGCGATAAAGACGTATGTCCCCCTTCCCTGGCAAACACACCCGCTGCTGCACCTACGCGCCCGCACAGCACGGCGCGCTTGGCTGTGGAGGAACACCCATGGTCGTGCCCATTCCCTGCTTTTGGCCTGAAGATTATTCCCTCTTTATCCATGCAAAGGACATATCCCAGGCCACATCAGCTTCAGGGGGAAGACTAGCAAGCATCCAAGCCGGAACCCGGCGGGTTTCAGGCGGCCGTGGGAGGAAGCGGGCACCGCTCGGGGTCCCGCAGCCGCCCGGAGCCCCACCGAGAGCGCTCCTCCCTCCGCCTCCCTCGTCCTCCCTCCTTCCCAGCCCCGTCACCTCTGTGCCGGGACCCAGCGGCTCCTAGCGGCCCCGCCACGGCCCTCGGGCGGTGGCCACGGCTCCGGCAGCGCCGCCGGGGGAGAGAAAGGGAGGGAAGGGGAGGGGAGGGCGGTGCTGCCGCTGCCTCGCCTCAGCCTCCGCGGGCCGCTGCTGCCGGGCCCGTCCTGCTCGCCAGCCCCGGCACGTCGTGAGGGAAGCGGGGACAGGAGCCGAGGGAAGGGCCTGGGGCTGGGCCAGCGGAGGTTTAGGCTGGATGTCTGGAAAAGGTATTTTTCTGGGCTCTGGAACAGGCTCACAGGGAAGCACAGCACTAAGGCTGACCGGCTTCAAAAAGCCTTTGGACAATGCTCTCCGGGACAGGGTGTGGCTCTTAGGGATGGTCCTGTGCAAGGCAAGGAGTTGGACGCCATGGTCCTGATGGGTCCGTTCCAACTCAGCGTGTTCTGTGGTTCTGTAGCTATTGTATGCATAACACATTTCAAAAATGCTATGAATCTTGATAAAGTTCAAAGATCTGAAAATTTCTCTCACATGAAAATAGAAAAAAACCAAACAACCAAAAAAAAAAAAAAGATTCATCCAGTTATCCAGTATCCAAATTATTATCCAGTAATAGTATTAGTGTCTTTTTCTTGACTTCCTGTGGTTCTGGCCACGCTCTCTTTGTTTCCTTTTGCTATTTTTGGTACTCCGTGTGTCATTGTCACAACTCTGCCATTTTCTCATTCTTTCAGAGGGTCTTTCCTCCACCTGGTGCCCTTCACATTCACTTGAATGTGGCAGGGCCAGTTCAGGAGAGCTCTGTGCAATCTTAACATTTGCACCTTGATTCTGGTAAGGACAAAATGATAAATTTGAAGGCACTGGTGGAGGCACCTGCTGGTAAGGAAATTGTTGACCTGATAGACTCTTTACTATGTACTGTCATGCTAAAAAATACTACTTCTAGTGAAATAGAAACTTGAGTTGTTAACACTGTGCAAGTTCTGAAGAGTTTAATTTTGCATGCATTATGGCTTTAAAAATTAAGAGACTGAGAAACTATAAAATAACACAGAATGTTTGAAAATAAAACTGACCTACTTCATTCCAACAACTAGTATAGCTGGAGAAAGAAATAGGTCAGAAAAGAATGATGGGTGATGAGGGTGCACGCTCTGTGGCTGTGTTGGAGGAGATGGGGACGGGGACAGAGCAAAGAGTGGCACATGGGCACAGGTCCAGCTGGGGACCATGTTGTAGTGGTTGCATGACACTTCAATGTTTTAAGGCACTTAATTCACTTTTTCTTTTGTGGGTTTCCCCTCCTGACAGGAAGAAAAAAAAGAGTTGATGTTGGCAAGCCTCACAGTGGAAGCATGCGTGGCACAGGAATAAGGCCCTGGGAAGAACTGTGTGTGCTACAGGGTATTTCCTTCTCCTCTGAGTGAAACTTCAAGTGAACAGTGAATAACTACTGGGAAACCACATAATTATGTGAAAATTGGGCTAAGAAACTGCATTCCCCAAATGCTGCCCTCATCAGCATGGCAAAGTGTTGTAATAGTTACTGACAAAACACACATATGCACTATTGGATGTTGTTCACTTCTCAATAAAGATTATTGGAGTATGATTGCTATCTTTAATGCTTGAGTTACACCTGCCTTATAACCCACAGCTGCCTGGTTGCTACAAACAGGTTTCAATTGTGTGCACATATTCAGCATTCCAAGTATATTTTTAAAGTGTTATTTTACAAAGGAGTGCATTTTCACAAGTCACCCTGATGACAGCAAAGTGAAAAATAACCATTAAAGAATTTATTTTCCAAAGCTTAAATGGTGTGCATTGCCTTCTGTGTTTATATTTTCTAGTGGAGGATTACAAGTTACCAACTTGTCAAGCCTATTTAGGAAAGGATTATCAATTTACAGGAATTGCAAGCATCAGTGTAGAAGACAGTGAGTCTTAAATTTCTTCCAACAAGTCAGAGTCTTTTTGTTTGCAATCTTTAGACAACTTATTTTCGTAGTTAAACATACTGCATTGCAAAAGCCTGGTGGTATTTCCTCTTGCCTGGAAGGGAGCATAGCGGTTAGAAAAGAATTTTTCTGCAGAAGTGGCTTGAGAGGTAAGAGAAATGAGAGTTGTTCTGAGAATGAGATTTCCCAACACTACGGAATCCCTGGGGGCAGAGAGGAGATTAGAAGGGGAAATACCATTTGCATATGACCACAGATCAGCATATCAAGGCATGTGTAAGAATTCGATCTTAATCTTGAGAAACCACACTGTAATGCTTTTAGATGGTTTTTTGTCCAAAACTTCTGGGGATAAATTCAATTATAATAGTGCCGTTCTTTTATTGATAGACCATAGCAATCTTGTACTGCAGTAAAATTAAATTTTTAGATCTTTTTCAGCTTGAATACTTAGCCGGCAGTCTGTGGTGTCCCCTAAAATTATCAGGGTTTATTCAGCAGGTAGTGACTCTGACAGTCCTGAGCACTTTGGGGGTCAGTCAAAGTCCTGGAGATGCAGTGCCAGCATCCTCCACTGGTTTGCATAAGGCACTTTCGAAGCAGGTAACTCTGAATTTCAGTGTGAGGAGTGCATCCTTGTGGGAAAAGCAGGAGGCGTAATGAGTGGGCATAACAACAATGCAGCAAAGCAGGGTGGAAATAGCTGAACTTTGGAGTTTGTGAGAGTGTACCTGAAACTCAGAGTCACCATGAAGGATTTACCTGACAGTGAGCTGTCAGTAGAACCTACAGTGTAACCAGTAACAGGAGTTACTGGTTATTTCTCAGAAGCACAAGTGCCACTGTTGGAGAGCAGAGTTCCCTTGTCACATGACAGAGATGTGAGTTCACCCCAGTTCAACATCCTGATTAATACCACAAAACTTTCTGGGCATTGATTTGGTAAGATAGTCCTTTCCCAGCACTGGTTTCAGAGAGCTTTGAAACCATTTCATGGGGGGTTATATCAACATTACTGTGAGCTGGGCTTATTTCAGTTTTCAGTTCAAGAGAAACTTAAAATGTTATCTCTTTTCCCTATTTCTGTGTTTAAGAACAAATGTTAGCAGTTTATTCACAGCTAGTGGCATTAGGTACATGTAAAGGTACATATGTAAGATTTGCTTCTAAGATCAGGTGGTTGGCTCTTGGATAAGCCCAGTAAATGTTTTACTGTGTCTGTTAGTAGTTTGGTTTTAGTGGTGTTGATCTCTCCATGCATTAACTTGTATATGAAGGCATACTGTATGCAGAGTGCATGCTGAGGCTCCCTGGCTGGAGTTTTCTTGGGTGCACTAAGCTTTTGTTGTAACAATAATCTAGATTAAAAAGTAGGGAGAAGAAAGAGCCAGACTGACACTCTGCCATTACTTGTTCTAAGCAATACGTGATGTCAGTAAAGCTGTGCTTTTATGGTAGTGGTTGGGCAAAGTGTCAAAGATTTGAGATGACAGGGAAGTGCAAAGGAACTCAAGAGCTGCCATAGTGAACTTTACTCCAAACAAAGTGACATATTTGAGAAATGGAAGCAAAAAATTAATTAAAGGTCATTTGTTGAGCTGAGTTGATTTCCATACCAGCAGACATACTGCATCTTTTGCTCCTTGTGACTGCATTCAAAGTGAAAAAGATACCTTTGATGACACCTCCTAAAGGCTGTCTGCTGCAAAAACTTGTGCAGCACAGCTTTGATGAGCTGGTCAGATTCAGAAAGCTGAAGAAACAGATCACTAAAAATTAAGTAATGAAACACATTAACACACACACACGCACACACACACACATACACACACCCTTAACTGTAGTGGAAGGAAATAAAGGAAACCTAGGAGTTTAGAAGCACTGTAAAGGATACTCTATGCAAGAAACATTCCTAAGGTACATTTGCATCATATTTGAATGGTTATGGTATGGTTTTCTTTATCCTGCACTGGAAATAATTGGGACTCAGATGTAGGCCAACTGAGCATCTTCAATTCACACATGAATAATGCAGGGCTTATCTGCCTCTTTGCCTCACCACAGACTTTAAAAACCTGAAGTCTGCACTCTTCTATTTACCCAGTGAAGTGATTTGTAAATAAATGAGCTTCATAAAAATAAAAATTTCTTTATTTGTTTTGCAGCTGAGATACAGAGGGAATGAGGTTAAAAAACACACAGCAAATCAATATCTGGGTGAGGTATGTGGGACTCTAAGGTCCATCTTTCTTCCAGAGAGGCTTTTGCAGACCCTCTCAGAATTTAGATTGGAGAATGAATCCTTGGAAAAGCTCAGATGATAATTTTATGGAAAAATGATCTGTGGATACACAGTTCTCAGAACTATTTTCAGGTTCTTAGAGAAAGAGCCTTCTGTCAGCAGAATGATTCTTTGTTCTAAGCTCCTTTTGCCCATCTCATTGCCCCTAACTGCAGTTCAGTGAAACACTTAAAACCCCCCACACTGTGGATCTTTAATGGCATGCACCACTAGTTACCCCACTTCCTAAACTCCACACATGCAGGAGTTGCCAGTAATATATTATATCACTTGCTTACGTATAAATCTGCTGATAGACAGAGAGGGAATAGATTAAAAATCAGTCCCAACCCTCAAACCCAGTAACCACCCTATCTACTGAAGTCACTGAATAGGAGGAGTCATAAATTGCAGAAGCTTGACTACAGCTTTATTTTCTGCTTCCTAGTCACTCACTTCATTGGTGTCATTCACTTGTGTTAGACATCTAGCATAAGGAAACACTCAGTTTGCCACTTGTCTGTGGATATTACACATCACTTTTTCTCCACTTCCACATGCTGAAATTGTGTTTCCTCCTCTGTTTGATATACTGGGTGAAATCAGGTAAGAACTATTAGCTTACTTGTAATGTGGAATCTTTGCTTTAATCAAACATTACAAAATGAATATTCCTTCATTTAAATTGGCCAAAAGATTAAGAAAAAATCTTATGAATTATGCCTAATGGAGCAGATGATTAGTAAAAAGAATTCAATAACTTTGAAACAGAGACATAAGTTTTTGTTTTAAAGTAAATAGAACCAAGCCTGATACTTTATCTCTGGCTGTACTTTGCCCAGAGACCTGCTCAGGTATGTGCACTTTGTACAAAGTAGACGTAATCATGAAATAGTCTTAATATAGTCATGTGACTTTATTGGTTGTTGCTGATGTGATAGATGCTTAGATTTTCAAGTTACGTGTTACATTTTTAAATAGTAAAATTTAGTTACAAAAAAGACTGTGCACTTAAGATTTTCCCCTTTTCAATCACACAAGATAATTAAAATGCTTACAGACGTGCACAAGAAAGTTACAATTATACATTAACTTGCTTAAAAGGCATGTGTAACAGCCCAATGCCTACGTGTATGTTTTGATTGCACAGAAAAGAGTGAGTACTCCAGCAAGAGAGCACAAAGGGCAGCTGGGTATTGCTTCCATGTTCAATGAGAAACAGGAGTTTGAAAAACTTCCCCCTATGACTCCTCGCTAAACAATTCAAAGTATTAAATCTATAAACCTATTTGTATTACTTATCTAATTCCACAGTAAATACATCATCATTTCGGTTTTATTCTCTATTTACTTTTCAAATAATAACTTCTATCATTTCACAGCCAAGAGTAAACAAGTTGCTTCTCTTTGACATTTGCCAGCTAGTAAATAGGTTTGGCAGTTAAAATAATTTCCTTGTGATAGATTTCTCACTCCCATGGAACAGACTATGTCTGGTTTATCTCACTGTCATTCCACTGGTTTTAGAAGAAGTAATTTTGATTTCTACCAGTCAAATTATTTTAAAAAATTCAAAATATTTAAAGGGATGCAGAGCAATATCTTAGCATGAACCTTTTACATTTTAGATATGAAGAAGTGAATTTTAAGGATCTTTGATTAAACTTGGATTTAAAGACCACATCAGGCAAAATGAGAGTTTCATGTTGTACCTTTGAAACTATAATCAAGTGACTGGTTTTTATTTTCACTTTGTAGATGAACTTAGTGTAATATAATTTATATTCTAGTTTTATCATAATATACAAATATATGAAAACCAGAAGTCAAATATGAAACATATTGTTAACACCTCAGGATCATGTCACATGCATGACATTTTACCAGGTTCTTGATTATTATTTTTATTAAATTCAAGTCCACTTCAGCTGAACGGTTCTCAGTTTCAGAACTTCTTGGATAAGTCCAAGCGATGAAATGAGTTGCCTTCCTGTGTCACTTGTTAGTTAATATCCTCTCTAGTAATCTCAGTTACAGTTACTTATATTATTATGTGTTTAAATGAGAAAAACAATGATATTTATTTTTCAAGATAATTCTGTCTTTTTCTCCATGTAATAGTTGTAGTACTGTCATAACATGATGATAGGCATGAACCTATCTGGTTTTGTCTGGTTGGTTTGCAGCAGGGAGTTTCAGGTTATTTTTAACACTGTGTAACTTCAAGCCTGCTCTTGTTTGGACTATATCTGTTAATTTTTTTGTGATTTCCAGCCCGGAGGTGACCAATATAGTCCTTGTAGATACATGGTTTGACATTAGAGGTGATTGGTTTAGTTCCCTAAATTAGTGAATTAGTGTCTTTAGTGCCTTTACTGAATCTTTACTGCACCTTGAATGCCATAATTCACATTGTTCAGCTTTGCTTAGACCTGACCTGTAGTATTGAGCACATATTTCAGATACCTTGTAAGTCACCCAACGCTTGCCTTTTGCAGCTTTAAGACAGGCTGCAGGCTTGCTGTCCATCTCAGATGTGGTGGATTTGATTCTGCCTGCGAGCTGTTCTCTGGAAAGAGGAGAAGGGCTGGAACTGCTTCTCTTATGACTCAAGAAATCTGAGAAATTCAGGTTATTTTTAATATTGTTTTTAAGGAACTAAGAAGACACTATTTCTTTTCTCACTTTTGCTTTCTTGAAAGTGACTTGTTTTACAAAGATTTTAATTATGGAAGAGTTGAAAAGGTGCCATTAAGCACCAGAGAGACAAAAGTCTTGTGTTAAGTAATGTAACCCACTAGAAGTCAAGAGATGGTCCAAAAACCTTGGCCAAAAACTAACACCCTTGCAAAGGTGAAGAGGCCATTGCAGAAGAACTGTGAGAGGTACTGGTGTTCTGCCCAGAGTCCTGAAGTGGTTTATCTACACAATGTGACTTCAGCAGTCAAAAGATATCTTTAAAGTGTGAACTTTGGATGTTGGTAACCAGACAGGGGAGAAATTTAGTCTTTTTAGACTCTTTTGAAAATCTCTATCCTCTTGTTGACCAGCTTAACCTGGTACACCCTAACTGTCCAAGTACCGACAGAAATGCTAAATCCTACTGTTTGTCATGTGCCATTATGTACACTGACCCTAATTCTAATTTTTTCAAACTCAGAGCAAGATTCTTTGGTTTTTCTGCCTTTATTTCATGGTAATGGTGCCATTATGGTGATCCAAAGCTAGGAAAGGGTTCTGGATCATTCCTGTTTTGTCAGGCAGCTATTTCTTATTGCTAGATCAAACAAATAAGGTCTAAGGATTGGCAGCACAGCCACCCTGGCCCAAAGAGGAAGAAACAACCACAACAGCCTTCCTGTTTATACAGCACACACTTCTTGTGAAAAAATTCTGAGAACCTGCCTTTGATGGTGAAGTAAAGGATCTTATCAACACTGGCTACTAATTAGTACTTATAAGGAGGAAATACACTGTTCAGGAAAAACTGGGATAATTTCACATTTGAAGGGTTCAGAGGAGCATCTTGGTATCTGCAGAGTCATTAGTTAAACTGTGGTTCCTTGTTCAGTGCATGTCTTGACACCTTTTTCCAAAGGTCAAGAGTAAAGAAAGTGGAAGTACTCCACTTTCAGCGGAAAAAGATGTGGAAATAAAAGTGAAGAGGTGGTATTTCAGGTAGCCCAACTCATCAAATGACTGTCTTAACATTTTCATCTTTTTCAGATGAGGAAGAAAAATGTCCCAAATTTACAGACCTTAACATAGGCAATGCTTTGTCTGGAACAGAACTCCATGTTCAGCTACTCCTATACACAAGGGAAAATCCAGATTGTGCTGAGAGACTCATTGAACACAGTGTTACTGCATCTGAGTACCTGAATACAACCAAGAAAATTGTCTTTGTTATTCATGGCTTCAGGCCAACAGGATCTCCTCCGGCATGGCTGGGTGACATGAAGAAGCTTTTACTGTCTTCAGAGGATATTAATCTCATTATAGTTGACTGGAATCGTGGTGCTACCACTGTGAATTACATAACTGCTGTGGAAAACAGCAGAAAAGTTGCAAAAATACTGAAGAATTATGTTGACCAGATGCTGGTAAGGCAGAGCATTGCATCTGTTCTGAATAAGTGTGAAGAGCATGGTTTGAGTGGGAGTGGATATTTAAAATACATCTACAGAGAAGTCCAGTGAACAATATCAAATCACATTTCTTTATAGAGGTATTACTAACTTTACTTGCAGTTATTACTGCATATATTTAACTTCACCTGAGTTCTTATTTCCCTTTCATTGAAATGTGCCTGAAAGTGCATCTGATTTCTGGAACCAGCTGGAAGTTTTAGGTCTTCTGGAAAGAGTGAATTTAGCAGTGGGAAAGTGAAGTGAGAGATGTTCAAATAGTATGTAGCATAAACATTTTACAAAGGCATTTCACTACTCTTTTTACTATTAATTTACTATAAATAAAGGTTTAAAATGAGAAATAAGCCACTGGCAAAGATATAAATATTAATTCCAAAATGGTATAAACTTCTTGTCTATAGAGGCAGTTGCTGAAACCATAGTTGATGCCAGTGGTCTTAACTGGACATTAGATTTATTGCTTGATCAACTGAACAAAACATGACATGATGTTATTTATGCCATTGTCTGATTTGTCACTTAATTTTCGTCTTTTCTCACCATTTATTTCTCAGCCATTCTCAGAAATTTTGAATGCTGTGCAGTAAAAAAATATAGACGTGGAATTTGAGAAAAACATCCAACATTTTGAGAAAGGCTGAGGTGAAAGGAGAGAAAGCCTATCAGAATCTGTCCTCTGGGACTAGATACAGTGATAGCAATTTGCAATTGTGCCAGTAGATTTATTGTTATGGAATAAAAAAAATTAAATAGGACTATGAGGAGATTAATTAAGTTAATTGCTGTTTACAGATCTGCCTGGCAAACAGTGACAGTGTGTGTGAGTCCTGAAAGTGGTGAGGGGGGAGGGTCTGTAATGTCCTCATCTATTGCTTTCACACTTACAAGCTGTTGTGAGGCCTTTCTAATTCATTTTGAGACATACTAATATTTCAGATCCTGTGTGTCACCCCATCATTTTGCAGGGATTCCAGCTAGGTCAGCTGACACTGTTTTAGAGTTCTCCAGTAGATTTTCATTTGGGTTTTTTTGAATACTGCCTGCTTTGTACAATAGGCATTTTAAGGTGTGCATTTGGCACCATTATTCAGCAGTTGTGTGACATAAGTATTTGTTAATGTTATTATGTTTTTAATTTATTTTATTAGAAGGATAAAGGAGGGCAAGATTTTTTTTTCCTCATTCATAGTTTTGGTTCAACTTTCTTATATCTGATAAATGTCTTCCTCCTTCCTCCCCTGCTCCCCTTCTAACTAATGCAGCATTTCAGGAGAAATGTGACTCAAGCTTCCTTTTTACGCTTTTCTAGTTAAAGAATTTCATAATTTCTACACTTTAACTAATATAGAATTGCAAACTGAGAGGAACTTGGTAATATCAATTTTTTTTTTAGAGCTAAAGAATTAGAAATATAATTTAAAATACTGACCAAAAGTGAAAACTAAATAATCCTGCTGATTTCTGTTCTGTTAATTCTGTGCCTGACTGGCTTTGATGTTTTTTTCCCCTGATAGGTGGGTGGAGCTTCTCTTGACTCTCTGTATTTGATTGGAGTTAGTCTGGGTGCTCATGTAGCTGGTTTTGTTGGCCAGAAGTATGATGGCAAACTTGGCAGAATTACAGGTAAGGCTTTTAATCCCCGTGCACATATTCTATTGTACCTTGTATTGTTGTCAGAGCACTGAGACATCGACAAACGAGAACTGAATATTTAATGACATACATGAGGAAAAATATAGCCATGACAGCAGTTCAGGAAATTGGGCAAGTCTGCCTTCAGGACATAAATTACAGATTAAATTTTCCAACCTGGTTACCTCTAGTCTCTCAAATGAAAATTGAGTGCTTCATCTAGATGCCACTTAAGTTAAATGATGGCCTGAGAGTCTGACTAGTTGTGTTCTGGAGGTGAGAGCAGTTATATTGGGCATTTTGGTTTTATAAAGTGTATAATAGGTATGGTATTTTCTGGGGAAAAGGACAAAAAAATTTCCTGATCTGATCCCCAATATATGGTTTATATTTATCTGAATAAATGGGAGATGAGTGTAGTATCCACATTTTCTGCTCCCTCGGGAGACTTTCATAGAGGAGCAGAGAGGGAAGGAAAAGGAAACAATTTCTATTTCTGTCCCTTGTTTTTCCATGTGGAATGCATTGGAGAGTTGTTCACCTGAGGTGATTGGTTGATTGGACACTGGTGAGCATTGTTTGGCCCTGATGGCCAGTGGAATGCACCTGTGTCTGGGCTCTCTCTGGGGAGAGAATCATGAGACAGTTACAGTTAGTAGTTAGATATGATAGCTAGAAGTTAGGATGTAGTTTTAATATCTCCTCTCTAAATAATATATTAATGTACTGAAATATAGTTATAATAAAGAAACTATTCAGCCTTCTGAACTGGAGTCAACATCATCTCTTCCCATCTCGGGTTCACCTGCATTTTTCCCTGCCACAGATGAGCACATCTAGTTATGGAAAGAGAGAAATTCATAGATATAGCCTGATCAGTCTTGTGGTAGGAATCTTTGCTTTTCTTAGCAAGTTGTAAAATTATGCTTTTTTAAAATTTTTATAACAAGAAAATGAAGAATCACTGCTGAATAATGCTCAGATGTTGGTCTTTCATATATCTCTAGAAGGAGCCCAGGGTTTATGATGCCAATGTTGTTTTTATTCAGGTCTGGATCCAGCAGGCCCTTCGTTCACTGGAGAACCACCAGAGCGCAGACTGGATCCTACTGATGCACAGTTTGTGGATGTAATCCATTCAGATATTGATGGTAATAGCAGAGCCTTGACTTGCCTCTTTCAGCTTGAGGAAAGGCAGGAAAGCAAAAAGGAAGGGATAAGCTGTTTCAGTAACATCCAAATCGTGGTGCAGGACAGTATTTTGTGTTAACATGAACGTTCTTTTGCTGTGCAAGTGTGTATGAGCACAGAGGTTGTAAGCACATGGTTATCACTGAATTAACCCCTTCTGAGACAGTCAAGCTCTGCTGTATCAACTTAGTACATCACAGAGCCACTGCTTAAAATACTTAATCATGTTACTGTAAGGTTAAAAAGAAGAGCATTGTAAAGTCTGCTTTATCTATGCTTTAATCTCTGGTTTCAATTTTTCCTCAAAACCACAGTAAACCTTTAATACCACAATTGTTCCATTATTTGTGTAGTTTCATATCAGTTTCTTTAATAATATTAAAATTTAAGCATTTTCCTATACAAATTTGTGTGTGAGGCTGTAAAATACCAATTTTTGTAATGTTCCCATTATGTGAATAAAGATAATGCGTGGTAAAAAGGAAGGTAGGTCAGATTGAATTAACTGTTACTCATGGAATTTTGCTTATTTTTATAGAAAAGATATAGATTTTCCTACTTTGATTTACTGCTAATATTAGTGTACTTCAGAATCCAATGTCTTGCAAAAATTGGAAAATTTTACTCTAATGAAAATTGCACTGGGAAAGAATTTTGGTTGCTGGAGAAAACATGAATTTCATAAATTTATTTATGTAAATAATATCTTAGTTACAGCTGTTTCTGTTCTTTCCCTTTTGCAGCAGTAGGAATCTTACACAATTTTGTATACATCTGTGCACAGCATTTAACATATATATAATTTTCTGAAAGAGAAAAAAACCCTTGACTTTTACCTCATAGCATGACTTTGATTTACAGTACAAAAAGAATGGTATAATTGCAAAAATTTTCTTTAAGACCTCTATGATTTCCGGAGTGAATGTGATGATAAATAATTGCCTTCATAATTCTGTTTATGGGGTTTTTTTTCATTCATGATGTTTTTACTTTAGCACTAGGTTTCAAGAAGCCTTTAGGAACCATTGATTTCTATCCAAATGGAGGAATGGATCAGCCTGGTTGTCCAAAAACATTTTTCAGTGGTAAATAAAAATCTGTTTATTTAATGAGAAGAAAAGTTTGAGATCAAATCAAAAAAGGTTAAATTGAATTGAATGTACACTGCACTTCGTCAGTAATATGGGACCTGAGACACTATTCTTTCTTTTCCATCCCTATGCAGCAACAGAAAAATAATAAAGATATTTGAAAATAATCTTGCTATAACATACATATCCCATCATATTATTAATATTGGCATGATGGAATTATGTTACTGTATTATATATACAACCTGAATATACTGGTCATTATTTTTCCTTGGTTTTATGGGTCCAGGCATGGGGGAAGGTGTTTGTGTCCCAGTGGTTTGGGCAGGATCCCTTGCCTATGACATGGAAGGCAAGGCTTCCCATCCCCCTGTGTTATAGGTTCCTCCTGGCTGGCAATGGTGAACTAGGTTTTAGTGTTGGATATGTCTTTTAGGCTCTAGGGTGAAAACGGTTTTATGAAATGATCTTTTGATGCAGAATTTTGCTTATTTCAAATTCCATGAGTGTTAGGCAAGGCTACTGGCAATTGTTTTTGTTTACTCTTTTGGATATGTTTGTTTCTGTCAGTGTTTCCCATTACTAATTTGCACAGTGCTGCTACCAGTTAGAGCTGCTGCAAAGGCATAAGGCTTCCACTTGTGTGTCTGTGAGTGTGGGAGAATCCCTTAAGCCAGCACAATCATCATTTCTACAATTCCCAAAGTTTGCTTTGTCAGGAAAGGAAGGAATTTATTTCCCCAGAAAACTAGAGAGAAGAATCTCTGAAGTGTTCCTCATGGAAATTTTGTTTGGCCAAAACTGTCACTCAGAGAGTGGTAAAGCACTGGCACATGTTTCATGGAGAAGTTGTGGATGTACTACAGGATGAACCCTGGAAGTGTTCAAGGCCAGGTTGGATGGGGCTCTGAGCAACCTGGTGTAGTGGAAGGTGTCCCTGCCCAAGGCAGAGGGGTTGGAACAAGATGATATTTGAGGTCCCTTCCAACCCAAACCATTCTATGATTCTACTTATACAACATCTTTTTTTCATTAATAAAAATTATTAACTATTCTTTTTATTTTTTTTTTCTTCCCTGAAGGAATTCAGTATTTTAAATGTGACCATCAGAGATCTGTCTTCCTCTTCTTAGCATCTTTGAAAAGCAAGTGTGACATAATAACATATCCTTGTGACTCTTATTTGGATTACAAGAGAGGAAAATGTGTTGATTGTGGTGCTTTCCAGCCAATGTCCTGCCCGGTAGTGGGTAAGTGTTACCATATCTGTTCTGGGCTGGGTGAGATTTCTTGGGAAGTTAAACTAGTTTAAAGTTCATGGGTTTGTCTTCTTTATAGTCATCTCTGTTAGGCACAGGTGCTGAGTGTTCCTACTCTTTGGTCTTTATGCTTTCCAGTCTGGAATGGATTCAGTGTTTCTAGAGAAAAACTGCTTGTGCTTAGCTCATCACTTCAGGCTTTAAGAGTGTCTTTGATCCCTAGAGGACCTGTGGTTTTTATTTAAGGGTAATAATGTTTAAAGCAACTTCATGGTTTCTTTTGCTCTTCCTTTGGAATCAAGCTTTTATTTGGAGGGGATTTTAGTTGTTTTGGGGGTTTGTTGCTTTTAGAGAGGGTGCAGTTTGAAAAGAGCTACAAGAGTGTGAGCATTTCCTAGTTGGCAGAGTTCTCTTAAGAATGAAATATTTAAAATACATAATTAGAAGTTGACTTTCAATTTATATCTTGTCTGTTTTTTTTTTTTTTTTGCACCCTTATGCTGGGTTGTGCATGTTATATTAGTTGGGTCAGGTTAGAAGAAAAAACACAGATAGATCTGTGTGCTATTTTCTAGAAACCCAATTTAGAGAAGCCCATATAGTAGGTATATAGTAGGAATATAGAGGAAGACTCCAGGCCTTCTCCAGCATGGTTATTAGCCAAGCCTGATGCACTTGGACAGAATTACCAAGGCAGAGATGGAGAAATATTTCCCCAGTCAGCTGCTGAGTCTGGGAACTGAGTGGAGAAGCAGCATCCTTCTGCTGCAGTCTTTCCTGATTCCTGCTTTGCAGTGGCAGCTCTGCAGCCCGGAATTAACCCTCCTTGTCCAGTCTAGGTAGAGAAATTAACAGGGAGAGAACAGGATCATCTGTTCTAGAAACAATGACTATTTGTTTGACTATTTTCAACCCCCCAAAGACAACAATCATGAAATTGTATAAATTTCTTTCTGTGTTAAATCCATGAGCTTAGGGGGTTTGCAGAGTATCTTATATTTTATTAAACAATATCTACAAATAGGCTAAAGAATTAATGATTCAAAAGAAAGAAAGGAATGCTGTTCTGTAAGTGCTCTCTGCAAATATGTGAGCTACATTTTTGGGGTTGTTTTTATTACCTCTGCAGGATTTTGTAAGCACTACTTTTTGTAGTTAGTATCTAGACTGAAGAGATGACTATTACATTATGGCAATTTTAGTGATACTAATATATTAGAGGAATTAAATACTTGCATACTACAGTCTGTTATACTCAGAGGATTCCTTCCTTTTTCTAGTCAGTTTTCTTTCTCAGAGGATATTTAAGAAAATTAAAGCCAAATTTGTCACTCTGTGAGATTCTTTTGTGTAAACATATGTATATAATGATTTTGCTGAATGTCTGAAATGAAATATTTAAACTTTGGATTTCAGGTTATCATGCTGATAGATGGAAAAAGCTGTTGATACCACATAGTTCACCAACAAAAGCTTACTTTGATACCTCAGACCAAGACCCATTCTGCAGTGAGTGACTAAATCCATACATAAAACCTCTTTATAAAAATTTTGACTCTTATTTTTTAGCTGATCTGGAGTAAAAACAGGTTAAAAGTAGAAGTTAGTGTTAGCCACTGTGTAAAATGATGTAAAAAAACTTGAGCTAAGGGTCAGTTCGCAGACTGGAGGAAGAAGAAAAAGTAATACTGTGTGAACTGGGAAAGAAATGAACCTTTAAAAGTAATGGGATGGACTGTCAAGAGGAAGAAGGAAGCCAGAAAATGAGAATCAAGTGGGAGGGAAAAAGCTGGATTGAAGTAACCTGCTCAAATGGGATCAATACTGCCATTTCCAGAGAGCAGGAACGGGAAGCGAGACTGCCCTGGGTGGGGGACAACAAAGAGACACCTCTATGTTCCACTCCAGGAGGAGATCACCCTACAGTCAACTAAAGCTTCTCCATGTCTCCCCAGGAGTAAAACAGGGAAGGGAAAACTCAGCTGGCTGCTTCAGAGTTATACTCTGTGGCAATGAGCTCTCATGGTGTGGGCTTCAACAAGCTGCAACAGTTTAGATATCTACCTACCCATGTGGGTCCATCCTAGATTGTCATCCAATTTCTGTTGGTATTAAAAGACTCTAGCACCCTGAACAAGTGCCACACACACTTCTAATTAGTTATGTTTAAGGTTCTTTCATTTAGGGTATGGGGATCGTCTTACTGGGAATTAATGTGAAATTAGGTTTTCCCATTAGTTTTGTCCATCATCTTGGCAAGTTTTGTGACCAGGAACACAAGGTCCTAGTCATGCTTGCTGACATCACTGTATCTTCCAAAGGATTGAGCAGAGGTGAATGAAGTGATGGATTTTACATAATTTTTTTTACATGAAATTTATGTAAAATAACTCCTCTTCCCAGTGTCTTTCAGCTTAACCCAAACCTGTTACTACTGTTCTCCCCTGCCCCTCACTGGTGGTGGTAAAAGGGAGAAAAGAGGAAGAGAAATATTATCAAAGATAGGAGGAGGCACATGGAGCAGAATAAAAAATATTGTAATGACAGTATAAATTTAAAGGAAAATATGCAAGATCAAGAAGAAAAAAAAATATGCAAAGTCAGGAAGCAAAACAAACTAGTTTGAAAAAAGAGTGTCTTTATTAATTAAAGCCTTAATTATTAGATATTTGGAAACCTGAGGAAACAGAAATGAACAAGAGGTCTTAAAAAGCAGGGAAATTGTAAACTTGAGCAAGACAAGGTCTCATATGAGCTCTGGTCTTTTAGGAGAGAATGATAATAAGCCACATGCCAAAAAATAGAGACAGTTTTGCTTGGTGTCCTGACTGGAAGCAGTAAAGGGGTGTGGTTCCAATACTGGTGATGGCTACAGAAGGCCAGGTCAGGGCTTGTGAGGGCACAAGGCAGGTCAGCACCAGGTCAGCTTTTTATTCTCCTTTGAACAGGGAGGGTAAAAGTAAACAGTCACTATTCCTATCATCTACCAGTGAATACATTTAACAGGGTGGGAATACCAACTGTTTCCTGTTGAGGTCATTCTTTGACTCTCATGATTTCTTATTTCTTCCTGCAGTGTATAACTACTTACTGGACATTACTACCTGGAATAAAAGCATTAGGAGAGGTTTCATTAAAGTTAAAATAATAGATGATGCTGGAAACACAGTAGAGTCGCAGATGAATAGGTATGTTTTCTTTGTCTTTAAATCTTTTTTATCACTTTATAGGACTAATTTTCTGAGTTTTCCAAACCTTTTAACTTGTTAGTTTGCAAGTTGAAAAAGTATCTTGAGTTTGTTTAGACTTGGCCGTGGCCCCATTTCCTGCATGTGGCTCAGCATCAGGTGCAATGCCCTCACACTGAAACAATCCTTTCCCAGTCCTTGCTTGGTCCTGGTTTGAATCCTGTTCTAGCTGGCCTCGTTCTAAATGCTCAAGTTGATACATCCCACAAGATTTCCCAGTTAAGTAATAATATTTGGCAATAATGAATATTACTCAGCTAACAAAAGCCTGACTAAATATTTTTTTTTAGTGAAGCTTCAACATTTCAGCAATATAAAAGAGTGAAAATACTGACTGGATTTCACCGAGACATTGAAAAAATGGCAAAAATTTCCTTGACCTTTTCTACGAAGACTTTTATAGGCCCCAAAAAAAAGCTTAGGATTCTTCAGATGAAGCTGAAATCTCTCAATAATCCAAAAAGGTGAGTGTCACGTATCACAGCTGGGCATCAGCTGAGGTGCTCAGGATATTTTCTCAGTAACCTGTATTTCCCTGCATTCATTTTTTTAAATTGCATATTCCTAAGTGTTTGAATAGTCTTCTCATCATCCTGATGATCAAATTTGTCAGGTGGAAGAGCTGCTGTGTACATTAACATTTAGTGCACAGCAGCTTGTACATGGAGGTGTCACACGTGCTGTGTGTCACAGCTGTGCTTACAAGGACCAGCCTGACTTCCATGGTCAGCTTCTCCTCCATAAGATAAATTTTATCAAGCACTTTTCTGATTTTCTCATGTGTGTGTACACAGCTTTTCACACTCAGGTGTGAAATGGAGCAGTTCAGCAACATGTGTGATTGGAATAGTTTTTTTGGTCTTATTGATGGTGGTAAAAAGTTCTTCTAAGATCAGAACACAGTCAGTGTCTGCTTACAGTTAAAATTAAATAATCTGCTTTTATAAATTCTGGTTTAAAATATTTCAGCAGTATCACCATATGTTCATTTTTTAAATCTCCAAATTTACTTGTACAGTAACTCTAGCAGTTAAATTTTGCATTTGCATCTTGTGAAAAGAATATATTACATGGAATAGGTAAGAAACATCCAGGAGTAGCAAGAGTACTTCATTTGAGAGTTGTTAATTTGTTTCTTATTAACGGCAGATTCAAGAAAGTCAGAATTTAAAATAAAAACCTTAAAATGCGTATCAAATAAGTAATAGCAAATGAGTAATGAATGAGAATAATATTACAATACTTAGTAAGGCTTAAATCAGTATATTTTATTAACTTGAGATGTAACATTTGAGGATTTCTTATATGGTGTGTGATTATAGCCTAGTAGGAATTGGGTATGATACTTTGGAAAAATTATGAAACCTTCTTAAATTAATCTACTATTTTAGATTTACTGAGGAAGAGGAGGAGATGAATGGGAGAAACGTAGGAAGGAACAGAACACTCAGTAATCAAAATAGTACCCCAGAATGTACATACATTTGACTTTATTAACTTATTGAAAGCCATAAATCTCAAGCTCTCAGGTGAAAATGGCATGATTGTATTTCAAAGCATTTGGTGATGAGAGAGGGTGAAAAGTTCTAAATCATATTCCAATTTTTTTCTCAGCCCAGTGGTGATAAATCAGAAGATACATTTTGTGTAAGCCTGTCAGCACTTGGACTTTCTCAGATAATGATCTAGCAAGCAAACAAGAAAGATTTTCAGTGAACAGCCCTTATAGGCTTTGAGTTTTCATTCCTTTAGTCTGACTCTTGTTAGTTTAAAAGTAAGATGCATGTGATATGCTTTAATATAAGATCCACTAAAGTCCTTCATGTGGAGCCTCATCAGATTGCAGCTGTAGAGGTGTGTTAGATACTTTTAGAGAACAGTGAAAAATACTGTATTGAATCAGCATGTGAAGGTAATTCAAATGCAGATGTTACAGCACTATTGGTATAATTACCTAAGTGCTCATTGTAATTATACCAACCTATATTTACTATATTTACATATAATTACAACAATTACTTGGATACAGGATGATCAACTAGAAACTACATTAAAACTATTTAAATTATTCACAACAGAGTAGTAGATAAAAACCAGGGGACAGATGCAGGGATAAAAGACAATAGGAGTCTCAGTCTCCCCAGGTCTGGGTTAATGGCAAACTGTGGGAATTTGGGGAATATCACACACAATTGTCTGCTGGGCTGATCCACTATTCACACAGATGGTGTGTGAATATGGGAGTGCTGAAAGGTACACATAATTTTCATAGTCTTCTTCTGATCCCTGAGATAAATCATTTCTGCTCATCTATAAAACCAGAAAGCTTTGCTAACTTGTGCATGTCCAGGCATCAGTTATCCCCAAAATCTTATGAACCTGTCAATGGATTCAGATGCAATTAAAGAGGAAGGTGAATGTCTAAAGACACTTAGCCCACACACCGCTGTTTTTTTTGACCAAAACAAGAACAGAGATAATGTAAAGAAGACCTTGCAAATACCTCTTCTGAGCAAGTGTGGCATGCCCATCATTTTTAGTAGACAGCAGAGAAGCCATTTAGATTGAGGGGTTAAGGAAGCCTCATCTAACAAAAACATTTTTTGTGTTTTGCTCCTTGTTGGTGAAGCTGCTCCCTGCTCAGGGCTACTCTCCTGTGAGGCATTCCTGTTACTCAGTAATCACAAGCTGAGATGGATTGCACTTCAAATGAGATAAAATATGTTGGAAAACTTAAGCTTTTATTTCTAGAATTCAGCATTATGATTTGGCTAGGTATTTTGTCCCCTCTGGTTAGATATAAATAATACTACAAAAATGCTATAATTATGAAACATTGAATTGAAATCAAAACAAATGTTGATGAAGGACTGGGTGAAATTCTATGCTTGGCATTGTACAGAACACCAGAATTCACCTTGATCTTTTTAGTCATAAAATTACTGTCATAACTTTGTGGAGACCTTAAAAGGTGTCATATTCTTAACTAGAAATCTGATAGTCCTTTCACATACAGACGAGTGGAGCCTTAACTGGTAGGAAATCTTATAAGAATGGGCAACAGTGGAAATGCCTGATGTGCTGTTCTCTCCTTTTGCTGTTTCACTGTATTCTGTTTCCCAGGCTGAGGTGAATTGTGTGGTATAGCCCCATCTATGAGTTCAGAGCAATAGAGAAGATAATTTTAAATAAAATAAGTCTTATGGCTTGTATGCTATGGAGGTGCCATCCCAGGATGTGTCTGTCATTTTCCTGTTCAAACCAGCTCTCCCCATACATTACAATAGTGCATGAAGAGCAGGACTGTGACCTGTCTCTGCCCTAAAAAGCAGAGCACATATTGACCTCAAAAAGCATGTTTTTCATGTATATGTGGCTCTCTTTGTGCCTTCTTTATGTGTTCATGTAGTATTAGTCAGCTGTGAGTTTTCTAGGTGTTTAAAAGACAATTGCTCTCTTGCATTAAAATTTCTTAGACATTCTGTCATTGCAAGTGAAAGAGAAAATATTATGATGTGGTTCTTTACTTTCCTATGTAAAATAAAAGCAGAGAAATTTTCCTACCTAGGGAACTCAAAATAAATTATTCAGGCCCTGCGTTAACAGGAATTGTGTGGATTTTGGGTCATGCTGCTAAAGAGTTAATTTGAATGCAGATTAATAGCTGTAATGGATGAAATGCTGCATCTTTGTACTCCAGATCAGTGTGATACACTTCTTTGCACCAACCAGCTGATGTTTGGTTGTTTTTCAGTCCATCAAAGCTACTCTAGGAATGCATGAAATAAGGTATAAACTTAGACAAGGAGATACTTCTTGTCCTGAGTACTGTCTCTGAGAGCTGGTAAATACTGGAGGTTTAATAATTCAAATACTGTTAAAGTTAACTTTCTCTGTTGTGAATTTTTTTTTCTTCTTCTGCTTTTGTAGGCTACAGCTGTGCAGATACGATTTTGTACTGATGGAGAACACTGAAGTGACCTTCAAACCTATCCCTTGCTCTGAGAGGGGTACATGAAAAGAGAGCTACTACTAACCTAATTTCTCTCAGGGCAGTGACATTTTGATGCTTCCTCAGGATAAAGACTGCAATGAGAAAGGAAATGAGATAAGCTAGATTTATTTTTCAAGAGTCTACCTGATAATATGCATTACTTGCTCTGAGTGCCTTAGGCTGAAATTAATTGAAAAGTTCAGACATGTATGTGCTTGCAAAATTATCTGAGTAAAGTAAATGTATCATGGTGGAGAACATGCAGTGGTCTGTTCATTACTCTTTGTTAGCAGTGAAGCAACTACTGAATTAAATATGAATTATCTGCATAATCCTGGCACATTATTTGTCATACATATATTTAAATATTTATTATTTGTAATGGCTTTTACATGGAAACATAACAGTCTGTCTACTAAATGAATTTAATATACTGTACATGTGATCTACGGATCTAATACACAACAGTTTTGCTGTGCTGTGTTCATTGGACAAATGAATTCATATTTTCTCTTTATGTAACATCTCAGCATGAGGAGTGGAACAATAATATTTGTGAGCACATTTGTAAATTTTGTAGTTTAAATCTGTTGTCTTTATGCTCATCATAGATGAATGGTATTGCAGTCATTCATATTTTTTTTATAACCACTGTGGTCAGAGTAGTGTTGTTTCAGATACAAAGTAATCTAATGTCTATTCTGAGGAGAATAACTTAGAAGTAAAATAAAAGTATTTTCATTTTGTTTCTGTTTGGGCCTCTTGAAATTAGAGCTGCTGCTTGAGTTGAGACTGATGACAGCTTTCCACCTATTGGGATGTGAGCAGGATTAAATGGTATAAAAAGATTATCTCCTCCAATTCAGAAAAACATGTTTTCTTGTCCCATACTGCCTTTCCTGATGGAACTGGTTGGAGGAGAGATGGGTGCATTTTTCTTCTGTAGGGCTGTTTTATGTGTTTCATGCTGGTTTCTCATGCAAATGCATTCTATGCACATTATCCATTTCCTTTCCTTCCTATGCCCCCTCTGTCCCTACACTTGACAGCAATGCTTAGTTGAACCTATTAACCAATTTCATCTGAACGTCAGTGGAATGGGATGTCCAAAACCTGTGGATTTTATGTTTTGTTAAGAGTCAAAAGCTGGGTGTTAAGAAAGATGGAATATAGTGACCTAAGGCAGGCAGGCATGCTTTCACTGCTGGAGACAGCTCCAGCATGCTGGTCAGTCCATGCAAAGCTCTGAACCAGCCATTGCACATGCTTTTGCTTGTCCAGACAAGCCAAAAATGCACAGACTTGTGGACAGATATGCTTATGGACTGACTCTTTAAAAAAAAGTTAATTCTAGAGAAATAGTAATTACATTACCATAGGCAATTGCCATAGCTATAGTCAAGTTCTCAGCTTTAGCATTTTACTGGATAATTCTTTGTTCCTTTCCTTTGAGGCAGTCATTAGGAGATACACAAGAGAAGACATTTTTGTCTGCTTATATGCTTGTGGATGAAGGGGTGGATTTTTAAAATTTCTCTTTTTTTTTTTTTTTTTT
>VXBC01004073.1:2946-26547 GCA_013399945.1 Ploceus nigricollis | reverse complement strand
TTTTTTTTAAACTGCTGTCACTCTCCTTATTTCATTCTGCAGGCTTTTGTCCAGCCTTTTTCTCATCTACCCTAACCTGACCTCAACAGGTCTCTGAGTCTCCTTTCCTTCCTCACCTTGCCTCCAAATATTTGCTACTCGTAGCTCTTTAAACAAGCACAAAGACCTGAGACTAGATTTCAAATGTCTGGAACTAGAATCTTTCAATGTGTGATATAGATATTCATAGAAATATATCAGACTGAGATACCTTCCTAAAATTTTTCTGTTTTCCCTGTTTACTCAGGAAGGCATACAGCCATGACTAAGTGTTGCTCAGTGCTGTGGTAAGGGAATGATAATATTTTATAAAGGGAATGGTATTTTCACACGTCCCTATAAAATATGTGGGACAGGAATAGTGATTTTTTTTATCTTGATTTTCATAAGCTTTGGGTAAAAAGGAAAGAAGCAGTGGGGTTGATAACTCTGGAGGTTCCAATAAACAGCGTGAGACAAAGAAACTTTCTTTACCCAATTTCCAATTTTAGCTGGTAAATTCCATTTCGTAAGAGGGACTGTTCCAGGCAGTGCATTTCCAGCACAGGATTGCACTTCTCAAGTGGCTGAGCACTTGTGTCTCCCAGCACAAACAAAAAGGGCTGTAATTGTTCAGAAAGGCACTGCTTTCTGTGGCTCGCTGCCACATGCTACTTTGTACTAATTGTGTCAGCTCTCAGACTCAGCAGATGATGCAGAAAATGAAAATCTTCCAGGGAGTTCCCTGTTCTGAAGCAAGTGGGGGTGGTGGCTCAAACTTCTGCATCAGAGCTGGAGAGGCTGGACTCATTGCTGTTCATTTGTGCATTTGTGTTCAGAGTGCAAAATACCCACTAATACTGGGTGTCACTGGGGAAATTCAGAGAGGGCTGAAAACACCAAATCAGCTCCCTCTGAGAAAATCTTAAGTGGTGAATTAGGTCATTTCAGACCAGTTTGATTTGGAATTAAGTGTTTGCCTTATACAACTGCCCTAAATGCTCCACTTTTCTCCTGGTTCAATATTTGGCAATAAGCCTGTTGGGTTGCCTGGTAATACCATTGTGCTTTGATTTTCCCACCTGTAAAATGGAAACACCAATTTGTCATGATAAATTTGTTAACTTTTTTAAAAAACATGCTTGTATCTAGTTTGTTAAACAGTAAGGGAGAATCTCTATACATGGGAAGAAAGATATATCCCATGAGTAAATGTGGGCTCTGTAATTAACCACTGTATTGTAGTGATACCAAAGGGATCTCATTAGTGTGTACTTGCAGTAATGAACTCTAAGTTGGTTTCATCAGATGCAACAAGCTTGGGAAATTTAATGTAGTATTTATATTTAGTGTGTAGTAGTGTTAAGTGGTGGGTTTAAAAAACTCATACAGACTTGTTTTTCCTGTGTGTCTATAGGACCTGTTTAGTATTTGATAAATTCATTTTTTCTTTTGACTATACTGTTTGGAATGGCATGGCAGGAAGGATATGTCAAGAAACTCATTAAGTGCTAGGAGTCACTGGAGCAAGCAGGATCTTACTTGGATGAAAGGCAATGGGTATAAGACAGGAGATGTTTTCTGCATCATCATCTTAATTCAGGATAGGCTGAAATGCTCTAGATCAAAGATATGCAAGACAAGACCATTTGCTAGTTTAATTTGGGATGGCTGTATTGATTTCAGTGATGCTGTGTAGAGTTAAGGCTGTGGTTTATGATCTCTGCCTCAGATAAGGATTGATTACACATTGGAATTACTTGTTTGTAGAAGGTGAAGTGCAGATATATGATGGTGGAATTAAGGGCTGGGTTTATATGCAGCTAAGTGGAAAGCAATTTAATAAGGAGATGCTGAAAGGAGGTTGGGTGTCTTTTTAAGAAGAAGAAAGCACTGTAAAAACATCTACTCTTCTCATGCAAGTTTTGTAAGTAGAGTTATAGGTTACTTCTGAAGGAGTATTTCAGGGTAATTAATAATCACATGAGGCATTAATGTCTGGATGGAAACTGATGGGTCAGTACTGCACAGCTGGTATGAGTCAGGAATGAAGGATTCGGACGTGGGGTCCTAAACAGGTACTAAAACAGGGTAAGTCCACAGTCACCTTATGCATTTGGCAGCTGCCACTGGCAGGTACTCAGCTGGTACCTCAACTTCTTTTTCCACTTTGAAGTTTCCAAGGTCTCTTTTGAGCTATTGGGACAGAGAAAGCACAGGATAGGCCAGAAATGGGATTTCTCAGTGAGACAGAGGGACTCCTGGGTGACAGGCCTTACTTCAGGGGCTGTTAATATAATTTTAATACTGAATGGTCAGTGTGTAACTCCTAAAATTCGGGGTTCAGTTGTCAATTTCAAGTGAGCTGTCTGTCCTTTCTTACAAGGTAAGAAGCAGCCTGTATGGCTGGTACCACAGAGCTCTGGATTTGCTGCAGCTGCCAAGGAGGCTCTGCAGTGTCACATCAAAATCCAGTTTTATTTCAGCCCTTGCATCCTTCTGTGTACTGCAGGAATGTAAGAGCTGACTCCCCAGCACTGGTCAGAATACATTAGGTGTGCTCCTGGAAAACTCCTTTCTATTTAATTTCATTTGAAAGCAACCCACTCTGCCTGTTCTGAGACCAGTCTGCAATGGGAAGTTGGATGTGGTAAGTCAGGATTCAGACTAAAAGGCTTACACAGATACTGCCAAGGTGCTGTGAATAAAGAGATCCATACAATGAGTGTGTCTGAAAAATGGGAAGATGACACCTGTTTAAAAAGTGGGAGTGTGGCAGTTAATATTTTTACCACAGCTCAAAATACCAGGCACCTACTTGCTTCCTGCTTGACTGAGTATGAAGTATGGGGATTTTTATCATGTTTATCAAATACATGCAGTTTGCACATTAATTGTTTGGTGTATTTAACCTTCTCATTTCTATGTTATATCATTCTGAATATGAGCATAAGGAGTAGGGATAATGGCCCTATTGATACAATGTACAGAGAAACAAAAGAGAAACTATAAATGGAGAATACAAAAATGTGTGAAGACTTTTGTACAAATTGAAAAGCTGTCAGAAGAGGGCAGCCTTTTCCCATAAACTATAAACCAACAACATAGAGAAAACATCTGAAATTATTCCTTTCACTGGAGTTATGCATGCCATTGTGGGGTTAACCTTGTTAAGGAAACTGGAACATGCACGAAACTTGATCACAACAAGAATGCTTCTCTTTTGTGCTGTCTAGAAAGGACATAGGCCTGGCTTTGTAGAAATATTGTTTTCCCTTTATGTTCAGACAATAGAGTTAGAAATGATTGTAAGATGAGTCAACAAAGGGAAATGAAATCATCCTCCTTTTTGGTTTTATTTTTAGTTAAAGAGAAATGAACTTTGAGTACTTTGGGTATTAGGGACAAAAGATGCTTGCTTAAATATTGCAGAGAAATAAGTCAATCTTTAGATTAAGAGTGAACAAAGAACTAGAAAATTAAATGAATGATGCTTTATTAATATATTCTTAATCATATCAATCTGTCTCAGTATTTATTCAAATACAATATGTAGTTCATGAAGACTGTTTCAAATAGTGTAATTTATGTCATAAACAATTGGCAGACTGCACTGGTTTCCTACAGAACTCATTGATGTCAGTAGGCTCCAGCTACAACTAGTCTGTAACAATTCCAGTGAATTTGTCACTGCAGTGGAAAAGGTGCCAGAATCTGAATGAACATCATTTGTGAACTGATAAAGAGATTATGAAGATGTTTTTTTCATTTTGTTGGGTTTTTTTTGGATTGTTTTGGTTTTTTGGTTTTGTTTTGTAATTCTATTAATTTCTTGTTCCTGAGTGGAAGGAGTAACCTTTTGGCTGTGTCTCTGTGAGTAAATTGGCTCCTGGTAGGGCTGGACTATGGAGCAGGAACTCTGAATGGAAAACCAGGCCAGGCCAGGTTTTGGCCCATATCTAGACTGGGAATTTGGGTCTAGACACTGGGCTGAGTGAGGACTCAACTTCAGTTAATGAAGTTTTTAGATCTTGATTCAGCAAAGAAGTTAAACTCCAGTGACTTAAGTGATTGGTTAAGATAAAAATTAAGCACTTTTACAGAAGTCTACCTAATTGTAATCTCAAGTGCTTAAGTGCTTTTTACTCAGAGATTGAAGATTATTTTAGTACTTAAAAACATCATAAAATATTTAGTTTGTGTATGATATGCATATTATGCCATTGTTGCAGTTAAGAACCAAGCATAAAGCATATTACCCTACTTCAAGATAGCTGAATTTTGGATATTTCCCAATGTTTTGACTGGCAAAACACATGGGTTCCTGGTAGGTCCACGTTATTGAAGAGACACATCTAAATTGGAAATTCTCCAGGAACAGTATGACTCTATCTGTTTGTCATGATGTTTCCTTCTGAGCCTGGGTGGAGGCAGCAGCCTTGTATCCTTGTCTCTGTGTGTGGATGTGTGGTGGGCTGACCCCAGCTGGGTGCCAGGTGCACCCCACAGCTGCTTGGTCCCTGTCCTCCTCAGATGGACATGGGAGAGAAAATACCACAAAAGCCTGCTGGGGAGACATCACTCAGCAGTCACTGTCACAGGTAAGACAGACTCACCCTGGGGAGATCAGATGAATTTATTATCAGTCAAATCAGAGCAGGGTAATGAGAGAAAAAACAAAATCTTAAAACCCTTCCCCCCATCTTTGCTTCCTTCCTAGGCTTAGCTTCTCCCCTGGATTCTCTGCCTCCTTCCCCGCAGTGCCTCAGGGGGAAGGGGAGCAGGGGCTCTCAGTTCATCACAGATTGTCTCTGCTGCTCCTTCCTCACCTCCCTCCTCACACTCTTCCCCTGATCCCATGTAGGGTCTGTCCTGTGGGAGGCAGTCCTACATCAACTCCTCCCACTGAAGCCCTTCCACAGCCTGCAGTTCTTCACAAACAGCTCCAGAGTGGGTCCTCCACAGGGTCACAAGTCCTGCTCCAGCGTGGGCTCCTCTCTCCACAGGGCCATTGGTCCCATCAGGAGCCTGCTCCAGTGTGAGCTTCCTGCAAGGTCACTCCTGGTCACACAAACCCAGTACAACACAATGAAAATTTCTCCCCTCATAGACATTATTGTTGGCTTGTCATTAGGATTTCTAGGCCATCCTTTAATTGTCAATAGCTGGATTTAATTTTTTTTTTATTTTCTCATTTTTCCATTCCTTTCTTTCTGGACAAAGAGAGGAGAAAGTCTCTTGTCTCTGGACAAGAGAAAGTCGGTTCTGGTCAGCAAAATCGCCCACTTTGAATTCATGTGTCCTTATTGTGGAAAGATTACTTTAAAAAAAATCTTGAACTAGAATCATTTTTAAAATAAATATAGTAAATATATAATATAATAAGTAACGATGAAGTGTTTAGCTCTAGCAAGGGTAGGGCTTATGCTGATTTATATCCAGGTAAATCCATCTGCCTTTCCTGCAGAAGTTATTGCTGCTCCATCTACCTCAGGGTACTCTGGTTGGTGTCAAAGACCTTGTGTTTCCATTGCTTCAGCTCACTGTGNNNCATTGCTTCAGCTCACTGTGTCAGTCACCTTTATTTGGATAGATAGGAATCTTGCAGCTTTGAGGACATTGTAACTACCAGAAGGACAGGGGTGACAAGTCCTAAAGAACAGAGCTGAAAAATAACACAAATCGTCAACCTGATCAGCTGTGTAAAGTGAGAGAAATAAAGGAAAACCAAGGAAGTCTTTCAGAAGGAGACAGTCAAAATAATGACAAAAACAAAGCCTGGAACGTGTCCAGGGTAAAAGAGGGAGAATTCTGGATGCAGTTTTACCTGGGAAAAGAACTTTGAATTGCTAAAAAGTGGGGGGACTTTGTTGATAGACATAGTTCCATCCCAGGCTGGGCCAGATGGGGTTCATTCTAGTTCAGATGAGTTCAGNTTAATTTTTTTTTTATTTTCTCATTTTTCCATTCCTTTCTTTCTGGACAAAGAGAGGAGAAAGTCTCTTGTCTCTGGACAAGAGAAAGTCGGTTCTGGTCAGCAAAATCGCCCACTTTGAATTCATGTGTCCTTATTGTGGAAAGATTACTTTAAAAAAAATCTTGAACTAGAATCATTTTTAAAATAAATATAGTAAATATATAATATAATATATCTTTTAAATGNAGCTGGATCCTCAGCTGTCAGCTGAAAAAGTGCAGCTCTCCATGCTGGTACACTTTTTTCTGGGAGCCATGCCACCCAAACTTGGCTCAGAGTGAGCTCCTCCTTCCCCTGCCCACTCAAGCACAGAACATGAAGTCCCTATCACTGGAACTGCCTGTGAGTCTGGCAACTCACCCATTCCTGCACCTCCCTCCAGCAGCAAGTTATCCTTCCAACAAAAAAAACCTCACAGGACTACAAACTCTACTTCTTGGTTCTTAAAAGTGATGCTCAGCAACAGAGTAACCTTGGTGTTTAAAAAATAGAAACACCTCTCTCACAAAAACAATCTCAATGAACATTATTGACACTATTCAAAGCATGAAGGCTGAAAAGAGAAAAAAATGAAGCACTGCAATATCTACCCCTGAATGTCTTTTGGGTTGCAATTAAAGGGCTGAAGCAGGGTCATAGCTAGTGCCAATACTCCTCACTCCATGCCTTCTCTGCTCCACATTTATTAAGTTGCAAGGTACTGTACTTCTTTTTTGTTCATTAGGCCTTGAAGTATTCAGCAGAGTCAGTGGAAAAATTCCTCCTGATGGCAATGAGCTTGGATGAGCCCCCTCCCAGCCTACCCCCCACCAATATTAAAAAAAAAAAGGAGTGATAATATCAACATCAAATCTAAAGCCAGTGAAGGGGAAATGAGGTATAATGTTAATGAAACTTTGAAAATGCAATCCATTCCAAAAAGTAAATATAACTAGAGCTCTTGCAGGAGTTTTATCCCATTATCTACAGGACATAAACATTGCACTTGGTTTCTGTCTCACGCAAGACTTTGAAGAAGAGATAGTGCCTTCAGGCATACAAATCACTAGAGGAAAGATCCAACATTGAATAAAAGAAGCTTGAAATTATATTCAAGATGGAGATGCAGATTTTGCCTACAGCGTTAATATATTACAGTTTGGCATCTCTGAAATACAGCTGTGAAGAATGCTGTGAACTTGCTAATTAATAAGACTCCTTTCCTCAGACATTTCATTAACCTAAACTTTTTAGTTTTCTGCAGATGAATGCATGCATGCCTGTTTTTAACCTTTGTACAATGGCTCCTTGTGTTATAATTAATTTATTTCCACTAGCAAGATGAGAATATTGGGTTATAGAAGTAATTCAAAATGACTCATGCATAATTTATACTGATCAATATTGTTGAGTCTCGTGTTTTATTTTCTGTTCTGACTTTTCATTTTATAGAAATAATGTATTGTCAAAAATATGGAATTCTAACATTTAATTTATCATCTAGCTTTAAACAATAGACAGGTAAATATTTAGGAGGATCCAGAGACCTTCAAGATCATCTAGTCTGACCATCATCCCAGCACTACAATAAATTCCTAAGTGGTATCCCCAACACTTCCAGAGACAGTGACTCCACCATCTTCCTGGGTAATTATTCCAATGCTAAACCATTCTTTCAGTTAATTTGTCTTAACATATCTGAACCGCCCCTGGTGCAACCTGAGGCAGTTTCCTCTTATCCTTTCACCTGAGACATGGCAAAAGTGACCAGCACCCACCTTGCTGTTTGCCTGTTTGAAAATTCACGTTGAGGACTGCTGCACTCTGCAGGAGATTGAAACTGAACAAGGGGGGAATTTTCTTTTATTAGGAAACTGGGCTGGTCAAGTTTCTTTGGTTTGTTCTGCTTTGATTTTTCTTCAGCTGTATCCATGGTAGAAGAAGAACCAGAAGGTCTTGTTACCTGATAAGCCAGGTGGGAAATGGGCTGTCAGGAAGAAGGTGAAAGGCATTAAAATACCAATTTTCTGTGAGATCACAGGGTAACAAATAACAGTGATCAGCTCTCCTTTGATTTTTAGCCAAGGAGGGGCTGAAAGATTGCTACCATGTCAGCAGGGTGATGAGCACCCTCCCAAATGGGTTGGGACAATCATGGGTGACACAATTTACTGCTGAGAAATGATCCCAGATTTGATGAAGCTGTAGCCTAATTAAACTATAGCCTTTGCATCTTGTCCTTCTCTTTTACCTTATTTTCTTCCTTCTTGGTGGTGTTGCTGATGCCATCACCTTGTAGAGAGGGGAATTTGCAGTCACAGGCACCCAGAGGTTGGATGTCAGGTTGCAGCAGTGATGCTGGATGAAATGGAAGGATTTCTGTTCTATAAATAACTCCCCTGCGGAAAGCCACCAGATAAACTCACATGTTTAAAGTTTTAAACAATCACATGTCACAGTTTTGTTTCCCATGACAAGTGCAGCACTAAATATAGCTACCTGGATACTTCTACAGGAGAGATCCCAGCTGATGTGAATTTTACTACTGATGAAGTAAATTCCTTGTGAAATTAGATTTAAGTCCTTGTGAGAATGAGGCCTTTATTTACCAGGCAAAGGGAATGAGAGCTCTCCATGTTTGGGAAAATAAGACATTTCTATAGCTGTAATTGTTTTAGGTACAGTAATGAAGAACTTAAGATGTTAGTGGAGAGGAATGTGAAGCAGGTGGATTGATACTGATTAGAGAAAGGGTGTTGTAACTATTATTGATGCAGGCTGGTGCTGTCCATGGTCTGGATGCCTGTCATCAGGTGAGTCACAGGAATAACCTTCAGTGAATCTCCACAGGCAAAATAAACCTTTTCCTGTTATTGCATTAAGTTGATAATATTTAGGTTCAGTCTTGACTGTGAGCAGACCTAAACTTATTTTAAACAAATGATTATAAGTGATCCTTCTCTATTTTCTTTTATTTTCCATTTTATTTTTATTTTTTAGTGTCTTTTGTGAAACAATTTATCACATAGTGCCTATATGTTAATTTCATCCCAGTTAAAGAAGTTTGTAACAAGGATGTTGTTTTCATTATATCCTTTCTCCCTCTCTGCCCAGTTTGGTAATAAATATTTTTTCAGGTATGCAGTCATACACAGACTGTTTTGAATTCATAGTATTTTTCAGATATAACTTTGGGTTCCCTGCTTTAGTTTTCATTTTGTTATTTCCCTTGTAATTATTCTGGCTCACTTGGTGTTTATGATGTAGCATTCTCCTAATTATATGCTTGCACACTCCAAAATCTAGGGATTTCAGTGTCTATTTTGTGCCTATTCCACAGCCCTTCATAAATTTCTTTCAATGTGCTTTGATACTGCAGTCATTCCAGAGAATAACATTGAAACTATCCTTAATATCTTACTAACTTGTTGAAGGTGGCACTTCAAGTTTGTTTTCTTTCTCATTCTTATTCTATATATTCCTGCCAGGCATTTTGGCAAAGTGAAATGAAAATTGCAAAATGGCACAAAGAGTGAGCAAGCCAGTAATTACCTACTTTGTATGCTTACATTGTGAAGTATTCCATCCTGAGTGTTTTGAAGATTTATGGATGTGTGCTTATTCAGAAGCATGTAGGGTTACAAAATCTTTTTCTCAAGAAATGGTCTTGAGCCTGCATCAATCTGCTTAATTTGGATCTTGTCTCACCTAATTTTTTTGAGTAATTAAAAATGAAAGAAGCTGAAACTCCTGTCTAAGTGCTGCTCAAACTATGGTTTCACTACATGGCTGGATTCAGAGGGAACAGACAAGCTTGAAAATAATAGCAACAAAAGCAGGAAAGAGTTTTGGCAGAGCCCAATTTCCAGATATAGTTTGTAGAATCCTCTCACACACAGTCATTCCAGTTCAATTGAGTCCCTGGCTGCTGTAGCTCCTGTTACTTGTGCCAAAGCCAGCTAGTTCTGAGTCTACCACAGCTGCTGAATGGTCTGCAAACCTTCTGGGATTTGGGAAATTCTTGCTGTGGTTGGAGCAGTTTTCCATCTTTCCTGTTGAGTCAGGCTTTCTGCACATCAGAAAGCACTTAAGCTTTCTGCTCTGGCTACTTGTCTTAAATCGGGAAGCTGTTCTGAAACATCCCTTCTCCGCTTTGTTTTTTTTTTCCCCCTTACCCTCATGATCTATTGCTTTCTAATTTCTGCTAGCACACTGTCAAAAGGATGAACTCAGCAGTGGAAAAACCTGTGTGGTAAAACAAGGTAAAAGCCACCTCTCAAACATTTGTAACCCAGTGAGTTACAGAAATATGTCTCACTGCTCTGACTTCCAGCCAATTGTGTGAGATAACTCAGGGAAGATAAAATGTGAGTATGAGAATGGTCTGCTTTTACTGCAAGAAAGAAACATGTTTTAAAGCACTCCTTTAGTCTGCATTTTAGGTTTTCTTTGAAATCATCAAAGCAAGATGGCAAATAGCAGGACTTTGGTGAATCAATACAATGGAGTATGTGCCAGTGGCAGTGTTTTCATTACAGCAGACACTGGAGGCTTATTTCCAAATAATATAATAAATCTTCTTGTCTTCAGATCTGAAGATAATATTCAACTGTTTGTGTTGGTTTTGGAAAGAGAGTATTACTAACAGAACATTTCAATTATTATGACATGTCAGTAGGAGTTATTGCTGCTCAGATGTCATGTAATGATAGGAAAGAACATAAAAAGAACATGAACCCAGAAGGGAAACAAAATATGATTTTTTTTTCAGCCTACTACAACTACTACAATTTTAGTATTTTCTGGATCAAATTTTTAGAATTGCCATCAGCAAATTAATTCCAATTTAAAACCCCAAATCTATAGCAGTTCTTATTGAAGCCAATACAAGTAGATAAATATTTGTTTGCTATAAACACTTTTTTCAGCAGGTAAACTGTCACAATATTTTTAAGGAAATACCATCATTCAGATACGATACTGGAATTTTTCTGTTCAGTATTGCTCATTGTGCAGGTATCAGTGATCACTTGGGTTATCTACTAAAGTGATTTATGTATGTCATGGTCTCATGATATTTTCCAAAGTCAGGGCATTACATCTCATAGAGGTCATAGTAGATCTGCTTATCCCTAAATTTTATCCTTTCCAGTTGAGTTCCTTATGAGGTGCTTTTCTTGTTAAATAAGTAGCCTCCATTCTCATGTCCATGCTTTTCATATGTAAAAGCTTTCAGTATCAAAGTACTTTAGTCTCCTTCAAACTTCTATTAAAACAAGTAGGAATTTTGTCTGATTGCAAAGCACTGGGAAGGACCTTATCTGAATGCTGCATAACAGCTCCTCTTATCTTTCAGACTTCCCAGATTGAATTGCTCTGCAAGAGGGTTTGGGTTTTTTCAGTTAAAAATGAGTACATAATTTTCATTATTCAATTATCTGTCATACATTGGAGGAGTTTCAGTTTCTGAAAGAGGAAGAAAGCAGAAAACATGGTTTTCTATTTAAAGCGGGCATTCCTTTTATCTTATTAGACACATACAGAGTATTAAAACAAAAGGATTAGAAATTATAAAACAAACTCCAAGAGGCTGATCATTATAATCAGGTTTTTTTGAAGTGCTAAAATTATCAGTGCAGCAATGACTAGCTCTGATTGCATGCACTTGTATCAAGGATTCATAGGCAATGCAGTTTTATGAACACGAACAGTTTAACTAAGTTTGTATCAGAAGTTATGTGGTTAATTCATTAAATCGATACAATTTTTCTTTATCTAGTAGAAAGACTTCTGAAAAATAAAATATTTTAACCTACAGGAAAGGAGACTAGATGATAGAATACAGAAGAACCAAAGAAGAGTTTAGAATCTGGGAGCATAGGAGAAATATTATCTATGCAGATACACTATAAATGTGTATCACGATTCCATAGAAAGTGCTGAAGGAAAAGGCAGTGGAAAAGTCAGCAATATTTTGTTTATTTAATATTTTTGTATTATTTTCTTCTGTACAGGAAAAAATCCTCATGTATTCTGGAGTGAAGTAATATGTGTCTGGTAGAATGAAAGAATTCAGGCTCCTTTAAGAAAGTCCAGGAAAAAAGCAGCAGTGGACATATTCTGATTCTCCCTCCTGCTGGTGCCAAGTTTTCATTGATACTGATGGCTTAGGACAGTTTGGCCAGAGAAACTGTAAGTAACTAAGAGTTTTTAGCCATTTTTTCTGGCTGCTCCCCAGAAAAGTTCTGTGACAAATCCTGCTGAAGAAATCTGTATAGAATCTGTTCCTTCCTTGTCCACCTGTTGGCAGCCAAAAAATTATGTCTCTGCCTCAGCTCTCCATCTGTAAAATGAAAAATAATGGTATTCCTCTACCTTTCAGAAATGTTATAAATGCAATAAGGCTTGTGAAGAACTTGCTATTTAGTGATGCAAAAGTATAGAGGATGGAATGCCTTGTGAAAAAAAAAGCTTTTTTGCTATTGAGGAATTCTTCATGGCATTTATTTTAGTTTAACAATCAGTTTCAGCTGACAGAGTTTTAGTACTAGAGATTTTAGACAGGTCTGGGTTTTTTGGGTTTTTTTTGTTTGTTTGTGGGGTTTTTTTGGTTGGTTGTTTTTTTAATTACAAGTGCTATATTTCCAGGTTAGACTGAGTTGTGCTAGACTTGATGGCAAATTAAGACCTTTACCTTACAAGAGTCCTCTGTTTTTGTGGTCAGCCTTTTATTGTGAATGGACATAGTGTTTACACAGGTGAATTGCTTGAAACAAACCCAAAAATGCTTGCCCATCACTAGAGTGTGGATTTAACTTCTTTTTACATTGTACTGAGAACTAATGGAAATAGTAGCTTGGGGATAGTTCTGTTGGCTGCTGGTGTAGCTGCAGATTTTACAAGGAGGAAGTTATTCAGCACTGGCAATGGGAAGATTGAGCCTGTGGCCATTCCCACCCTAGAAGAGTGGCTGGACTCAAACCAGCCCTGCTGAGCTGGTGGAAGAGCTCTGCAGTTTGTCCCTTTCTCTGCTACTTGGGTGCTGTTTTGGGGAGGATGATGGTGTTAGGCTGTCATGGACAGCAGAGAATCAAAGCTTTAAAAGCCTAATAAAACCCTACACATCAGCTGGTTTCACCTGGGGGAAATATTAGTGTCCAGGCCTTGAGTGCCTTGGGGCTGCCAGCAGCAGCCGACCCCATCCCATCCAGGATGGCTCTCCCTGGGGCAGTGCCTGGGGATGGCCAGGCTGTGGCTGACCCCAGCCACCTCCCCTGGCCTCAGCCACCTCCCTTGGCCTCTTGGACCTTGCTGAGGAGGTGGCTGGTTAGGGAGGCACCATGGCCACTGCCACTGGGGTGCTTGGCACAGTTTTATCCACTGGATTTGATGCAGTTCCCATGAATTGTAATGGCACAGACTCGTCATAAATAGTGTCCCCAAGGGTTTGGTAATTTCCAGAGGATCTGTTCAGCCTACTTCCTAGGCAGCAGTGTCTATGGTTTTGATATATTTCCGTGTAGGGGGAGACAGCAGTGAGCAGGGGATGAGCATCTCCATGTGCCCGTAGCTGGTAGGAGCAATGTGTGTGTCCTTCCTCAAGGCACTGGGGCTCTAGTGCCAGGAACAGAATGCCACAGGGGGTGGGTCACCTTGTGGCAGCAGCTCTCTGGCCACAGAGAGCAGGCACAGACTTTCCCAGGCATTTTCCTGGGGAAGGCTGTGAGAAGATCAGAGGAAAGAATGAGAAACAATTCTTATCTCCACTTGTTGCACCTGCTGTTTTGCACATGTGGAATGTGTCATGGAGATTTGTTTACCAAAGGGTGATTTCTTAATTGGACACTGGATGGTGTTTGGATTGATTGACCAGTAAGGTCAAAGCTGTATCAGACTGGCTGGAAGGGTTACTGAGTTTCATAATAAGTATAGGATAGCGTGAGATGATATAATAAAGCAATTGATCAGCCTTCTGCAGTCATGGAGTCAATGCTAATTATTCCCCAGCTGGGGGCCTGTGGCAACATCACCTGGCTGCTGGCTCTGGAGGGATGCAGCACTGAGAGTGGGGCCATCTCTGCCACTTGCTGGGATAGCACTTTATGGGACATACACCTCCCAAATCCTTTTGTGAAGAAATATTCTCCATGCAGGATACGAATTGGAAGAACAGATATTTCAGAGCCTCCACGCTATTACAGAGCTGATTCTCTAAACATGCACAGCAGGAATAATTTCTGGTGCTTGAAGGATATGATGGGTGCCCTGATGACCTCTCACACAAAATCTTTGTGATGGACATTCCCTGTCAGGAATACTTAATGAGTAAAGTTGTCAGGGTTCAGTCTGGTAGCACGTGGATTTAAAAGCTAATTGTACAATCAAATAATGGCCTAAGGCAGGAGGAGTAGTTTTGAGAGGATTGCTTTGGGCCATGGAGCTGGCTGTAATTTTGCCTCATGTTTTAGGTTTATTTGGTAAACTATTTTACACACATATGGGGCTTTGCACTGCAATGGGCACCCAGAATATCATTTATATGATTAAATGAATAGATCAGAGATCCAAATACATGGAAATGCTTCCCAGAACAATGTGCAGTCTAATGCTTCCTATGGAATGAAATAAATATAAGCCTGTCACCTTAAATATATGGAAATGTCTTGACTCTAATGATACAATTGCAAGACTTTCCTACAGCCACAAAGCACAGGACTAATCTGGAGTGAGTCTTTGAAGTGCAAATTGTACATTTCCCACCAAACACTTGAAGTAGAAGATGGGAAACATCAATTCACACAACTGACAAAAAAAGACTTCAGTTTGTCACAAGAAGAAAGGTTTTAAATTTGCAATTTTCATCTATAATATAAGGTGTTAATGAATTTTGTATTTTATCCAGATGGGTATGTAAATTCCTTCTGAACTTTGTTACAGATCATCTATTGTTCAACTACTGAAAAGGGTAGAGAGTGTAGTCAGTGGAGGGGGAAAATATCTAATTTACCTTGTCCTGATTTTTTTAGTTCTTTTATCGATTCTGACATGGTATCTTTCTCAAATGCTGTGATTGAAATCAGTGAAAATATATATTTTTTTTTTAAATCACCCAAACTCAGTGTAGAAGACAATACAAACAAGCGAGCCCCCTCTCCCTGAGCCCTGCCCGCATATTTAACCAGGCACCACCCACGCACTGTCCGTGCCTTCATTAGAAAAGAGCTCATTACCCTTCACTGCCAGAGCCAGGAGAGCTGCAGGAGCTCGGTGGGGGAGGTTATTGTGGGATGGCACCGGTGCTGGTCCCCACATCACCTGCACCAAGTGCCTGCCAGCAGCAATTAAATCAGCCTTCAAAGAGAGATCCCAGCTTTCCCAGCACCATTAGCCGTGCCCTGGAGGGAACACGGTCTATTTTCAGCCACAATGACTTAAGATCAGGTCACTAGCAGGTTAAATGGGACTGTGCAGCATCATCTCCCTGCCCTCCCATTGAGAAATTAAACTCCGCTGTGTGATGGGCAGCACCAGCCCTGGACACACACCAGGTGTCCACGGAAAGCTAAATGCCACCTGCCTGCTCCTCTCCTCTGCTTTCCATCACTGGCCATGGACAGCCACTGCCCTGGCTGCCTTACCTCTGCGTGGGGTGGTAAGAGGGGGTTCACAGCAGGATCACCCCTGGGTTCCTCCCTGCCTGTCCTCCTGTCCAGCACAGTGACAGCTCATGGCCAGAACGGTCCCACCATGCCCAAGGCCAAGGGTGTTGGAAGGAGCCTCAGCACCCCCCATCCTGCAAACCCAGGCCTGCACAGTGCCAGACCAGGGCTGCTCATCTCACCCCTTCCTCCCAATGGCCCAACTGCAAGTCTCCAAGCTGGGGACTGCCCCAGGCCACCAGTTCCACCAGGGTTTCACCACAGCCACCAGAGAGGTGGCATCTCCCCGCAGCAGCTCCATCCGCTCCACTGGTGGATCCACCACCAAAACCCAACCAGTCACCCCACCACGAACACCTGGCGGGGAGGTGGCAGCTGGATGTGGGTTTGTTTTGCCTCCCAGGCTCCTGCCAGGCGCAGTCAGCACGAGCCGGGATGACTCAAAGCCCGGGAGACGCAGCCTCCACTGCTGCTTATTTTAAACCCTCTTGTCTGCAAAGCAGCTGCTGTGGCTCAGCACCTCTCGGGGTGCTTTGCAAAGGGGGTGGCACTGCAAGGCAAAACTGAGGCACAGCCCCACGATCAGACCTGGGCACCACATCCCCACTGCCTGTGTGATCAGCAGTCACTGAGCTCAACACAGGGGGCCAGCAGCAAGAGGGGATCAGCTCCGAGAAACACCCCTGCAAGGGGCGCAGCAAGGACACTGCCAATGACCCAAATGAATTCATCAGCTCTGGCTTCATGATTCCCCTTGGATACAGCATAGCCAGGACACAGTAAGTGCACGGTGAAGCTGGATGCTCCTGCATGTGCTGCTCTGTGTGCCACAGGAGTGAATGCATCCCTCTCCCAAAGCCCAGCATTGACTTAAACAGCATCTGCAGGGACTGAAACTACCCTGGGAAAAATTCAGCGATGGGCTGCAGGCATTTGGGGGTGGAAGAAAGGGATCCACACACAGATCACAATCTCATAACAATCTTTTCCTTAGGAAACCAGGCTCAAAAGCTCAGCTTCTACCAAGCCTCTCCTCTTGACCCCACACTCAGCCTTTTTTCCTTCCAGATGGTCCTGCCCTTCCCACACTCACTTGAACATCTTTCCACCTCTTCTGCACCAAAAAAGCACTGAACCATGAAGCAAAGGTGTATCTGCAGCCAGCAAATGCCCAGGACCCCACACCTCCCCACTGCTGATAATGGGAGATAAACGCATGGGCAAATATTATGGCAGTACAGTTTAATTCCTGATGAATTATGCAAATCCGTATTCAAATTGCAGCGCAGCCCTTGGGCTCTTGACAAATTGCCAAGCTGGCCCCGATGACACCAGGCAGGGACGGCCAGCCCTCCGTCAGGTGAGGCACTGCATGGGTGCCCTATGTATGTACACACACATACATGTATGTGCTTGCACATGTCAACTAGGGAGACCAAGGAGTACCTGCAAGAATGGTTCAAGAGTGACTTTTGCACTTCTCCCTCCTCCCAGCTGCATTTAGTGTGTCCAAAGAAGGCCACCAAGCTTTTGTGTCCTCCACAAGATGGAAGCAGCTTGGGGTGATGGAGAGATTCAAAGCAGGACATAAGATAAAATCCACCATGTCCGGGGGACAGGAGGGGAAAGCCTGAAACACTTGTGCCAATATGACTGTCAGCCCTGAAGCTGAGGAAAGGAAGATCTGTCCACAAAATAGTCACAGAGAGGGCTCATCTGATGAAAGTAGGAATTTCCGATCCCACACAAACCCCGAACATCCATTAAAAGTAGCAGAAGAATTACTGCTTTGTGTCACTAATCTCATTAGGGAGAAAGCCCTGCTGCAGCGCCGGGATTGCAAAGAGAAACCCCGGCACGCTACACACTCCAGGAGCCTGGCACAGTGTGCCCTGCCCATCCGAGCGGAGCCGAGGCTTCCACAGGCACCCCGGCAAGGTGCCTGCACCCTTCTTTACTCACCCGCCCGGATCTCTACTCGCTGGAGCATTATCCGCGTGGCTTGTGTGTGACACGGCATGTGGGATGTCCCCACGCCCAGCAGACCAGGATGCAAACACCAGGATGACACACACTGCCTGGCGATAACACAGGAGCTGCTTCATCCACACACAGCGACCGGCACTGCCTGCGAGCAGCACACAGCCCAATCCCTCCAAAACCCTTCCTCCCCAGCACAATGGCCACTGCTGTTATTATTTTTAATTATTTTTTAATTAAAAGCAATTAAACCAAATGTGTTAAAAGCATATTCAAGTCATAGGGAATTCTGCTGAGAAGGGATGGGGGCATGAAGGGAATAAGGGGTAATACATCCAACTACTGAAGGTAAAAAGGGCTCTTTTGCTGGCAGGGATGCGTCAGGATAAGATGGATGGAGGCAGAAGCTGGAGCAACCTTTGCAGAAGTTGCCGGGGATACAGCTCCAGAGAGACAGGGCTGAGTGCCTTAAAATTTCTGTTATTCCTCTAAAAAGACATATTCCCTCCTGAATATTGCTCCTTCCCTTGCTCCAAGCCCACCATGTCTGGCTTGCCTGCCTGCATCCAGCTCCCTCAAAATGGCTCTTTGGCCACTGCTACGCCAGCAATAAAATTTACTCCCAAGGTCACTTCAATCCTTTTGCCACTATTTCAATCCGGCTGGATTTAAACAAAACCCAGCCTCAGACACACTGAGCCCCCGCCTCGGCCCCTCCTTTCTGCCCATCACTCCCCTGATTTAGCACTGCCAAACTCTCAACTACCTTTCGCTTCCCATAACCGTCAGCAGCAACAGCTGGAGAGGAAAACGGGAGCATATTGCACACCCAACAGCTGATCCTGGCGGCGTGGGGAGCGAGCCCAACTGTCACTGCCGCGGTGCTGCCGTATCGGGGGCTCCTGCCGCGCGTCCCCAGCCAGCGCCCACAGGGACCGAGCTAAAGGGGCTGCGTGGTTGCCATCCCCCTGGTGTTTAAGAGCTGGGGAGAAGCGAACAATAAGCAAAGCAAATAAACAGCAGAGAGGGACGGCGTCGGTGGGCGCGTGGCGATGCCTGCAGACATCCAGCTGTGGCATCCCGGAGCAAAGCCAGCCAGAAACGCGGGGATGGGAGGAAACACGGGGAGAAGGAAACCGCCAAATCCTCGTGGCGAGGGTGAGGCAGCCACAGTGGAGCGATCCCCTCCCAAACTTCGGTTTTCAAAGAGCATTCCCAGCTGGAAAAGCCAGCGAGAGGCTGTGCAGCTGGACACAGCACTGCTCCCTCGCCCCGGCTCCAACAGGCAGGGAACTCAGGGCTGCCCTCGGCTCCTCCATCCCGCCTGCATTTTCAGGTTGTTCAGGGCGCAGCATGCTCTCCGTTTCAGCAGCGAGGCTGAACAAAGCACTCCCTTGTCCTCAGCACCTCGATGCTGGATCGCGTTACCTAACCCAGACCAACATCTCCTCATCCCGGCACGGCAGCTTTCGTGTCAGCACATGCCAGCCTGGCCCCGATTCCCTGCACCACCTCCTGCCTGGAGCTTTAACTGGACCAGTTTAGTACACGGTGAAAACACACGGGGCCTTGTCTGGACTCGTCGGGCGCTAACCCCAGCTCGGGGATGTGATCTGACACCCTCGCGCCGGTCGCAGCCGCGGCCGAACCGCAAAGCGCTCACCTGGAAGGCTGCCATAATGACGTTAATTCCCATTAACAATGCTCATTTCCATAGTCATCAGAAGATGGTGAAATGACAAGATTGGGGGTTATTTACTATATAATTATAAACTAATTTCAGCTTTACCCTGGGTTATCCTAGGAAGGAGATCTAAAATTTGCCTTACGAAAGCCCTGCTCTGCTAACCATGTCTACAGTGAGATTAATTCCCAGCGATTTCCATTTCTCCAACAGCTGTTCTGCTGGGAAAGAGCAGGAGCTTGTCCCCAACACTGGGGACCTGCCCAGTGCCCCATGCCACCCCCGGCTAGGATTTCTAGTGCCGGCTCTTCCTCCAGATCAGATTTTCTCTGGCACACCATCAGTCAAGAATGGGACCCGTGGTTTTCCAACCCTACCAAGGAGACACTGTACTGGGTAGGAGGCAAGGCTCGCTCCAAGTGGGAGAAAGGCTGCTAGAAACCACACTAATAAATGACACCTTTACCAGCCTTGTGTTACCAGAGGCAAGGACAGACTCCAGCCCATTTACCTGGGACGGTGTTGGAAACCCTCACATAGCAGAGGATCCCGCAGGACCTTGCTCCAAGCAAGTTTACATCACCACATTGGCCCTTGGGCTCTTGTCCACATTCCAAGCCCAACATCCCTACCAGCTACCACTGCTTGGGATGGGCACTTCAACGGAGTATGCAGCACAGGCTGGACTGTCCTTCCCACTGCTCCTGAAGGATGGAAATGCAACTCCACAGCCCACCAGGACATCGGGAAAAATCACTGGGACATCAGAGAAACACAGGAGCTCAGGCTGGGAGACTCCCAAAAATGCACAAATCCACCACCATTTCAGCTCAGACACTGCTCCTGCCTTCCTCACAGCCTACGAGTTGGCCACCAGCCCGAGGGAGCTGCAGGGACATCACTCCATGGCCGAGCACTTCCTCCACCCCCGGGGATGCCGGGTGTGAAGAGCAGAGTGTGACGGGACCGAGCACAACATCACTGCCCAGCACCACCTCCCCGAGCCCCACTGGGACAGGCACACTCCCTGCTCTGCCTGAAAACACGTCTCAAAAAGCATCTCGTTTCACCAGGGCCCCAAGGGAAGGGAGGCATCCTCCCAGGCAGGTCTCCCGCATTCCTCCCAGTGTTACACCGAGCCCCTGCCCCAAGGAGCCCCCTGCACCACCCCTTGGGCAGGCAGGGAGGGGGAACCGCGATTTCAAGGGCCATTAAACACCGATGGTATTTTCCTTGCAGCATCAAAACGGGACCAAAAAGAGCCGTGCTGAACCACGGGCAAAATCCTGCTGCTGCTCCAGGAGCCATCGTGCTCCGAGAAACACAGAGGAGCAGGGCACGGATCGCTCCAGTGCCCAATCCACGCTACCCCAGTCTCCCTATCAGCAAAGCAAGTTTAGCATGGATGCAGTTTGATGAGTGAATTGTGCTTCCACCGGCATTGCCGACAGCAAGGCCTCCTGCAAAATCTGCGGGCTCAGCAGAAGCACCATTTTGCCATTATAAGGATGGCTACAGCAGGGTTTTGCTGGCACAGCAGCGCTGTCCTGGGGGATGGAAGGGTATTTTTATTTCTTTTCCTATGCTCCTACCTGGCCCAGCTGTCTGGAAAACTTCTCCCTGGGCACAGCAGGCCTGGAAGCAAGGACAGTCTCCAATCTGCCTTAAATCCCTGCATTTGAATGCACATGCTAATGTGAAGTAGGAAAGCAGGGAAACCAAAATCTCTCCCTCTGTCTGCCTGCTTTCCGTCCAGCCAGTGCTCTGGAGCTGCATTTAGTCAGTCCTGCCCATAGTGGTGTGTCCCTTTCCCCGAGCACTGAAAAGTGTTTCTGAAGCATATTTTAATGCAAGAGGCTGAGCATCCTCCTATACAAACACAGATCTGTTCCTGCAGCCCCCTCTACCCAAGAAAGGATACCTCAGCACAGAGCAAAAAGCACATTTTTATTAATTACTATTAATATTATTTTAAACTCGTCTTTCTGTGGACATGGGTGATCCTTGCTCACACACAGCCCCGCTGCTGCCTGGCAGGGACACGGTCCCAGAGCAGTCCTTCGCAATCGCGTCCGAGGGAGCCTTCTCCACCTTCCCCAAAACACAGAGCCTGCCAAGAACAACACACTCCTCCGGGATGAAGCCGAGACCAGGACCCAAAGACAGTGGCATAGGGAAGGAGCAAAACGACAAACCTCCATATTTTGAGCTGCTGCAGAGCAGAGCGAGCCCTTGCTTTAATGGACTCAGCTGCCTCGTTCCATCGATTGCAGCCTTTTTTTAAGCTTCTCAGCAAGCTCCAGGCATGAAATTCCATTGCAAACAGTCCCTTTCTTCCTCTATCCCTCCGCAAGACCCATCGGGGGAGCACCCCCCCTGCCCTGCTCAGGGATGGGGAGATGGCGATGCCCAAGAGTACAGGGGGGACAGGGAATGGCATCCCCGGCTCAGCTCCCGCCTTAGCCTCCAGCTCACTCCTCCCTCCTTGCGCTTCCAACAAAGGGGCTTCTGTCCCTGTGTCCCCCCTGCCCGCACGGCAGCGAGCCGTGGAGCAGAGATCGCTACCATGGAGCAGAAATCCCCCCGAGAGGAGCCGAGGGTCCAGGGGTCACTGGACACAGCACAGGCGCCCGTACTGTGGCGCTGGGGCAGAGCCCGGCTGCCGGAATGAGCAGAAGGTACGGGAAAAACAAGGAGTCGGTGCCGGCCATAACTGGATTCTCAAATATGGCCAATCGTGCTATTTTTACAGGGGCGTATTTATTTTCGGAGGACGCTGGGACAGATTCAAGACTCTCTTTCTTCAGCCCGGCGGTATTTAAGGATCGGTTTGAACTGGCTCTATTTAAAGGCTTCGCCTCCTGCCCACTTTTCTTAACCCCTTGCACAAGCCTTTGCGTTCCACCCCTCCTAAAAACAAAACAAACCCCCAAAAAAAACACAACAAAAACAAAAAAAAGCACCAAAACCACACACCAACAGCACTGCGAACGCAAAACTACAAAGGGCCCCTCGGTAGCAGGAAGCAATCACCATTTCAGGCGATATTGTTAAAGCCGTAAAAAAACAACAACAACAAAAATATCCCTGCCTATCCCGCTGCTGTGGTTTAATGGGAGTTTCGGCTGTTAATTGTACAGATCTTTTTAATGGAGTTTAGCCTGACTGGGAATTGCCGTGACAAAACCGAGCTTTGCGAGGATCGTGCCGGAGAGTGGACGGGGAGACCGGGCACCACTGAGGTGCAGGGACAGGGCATTTCAAACAACTCCCAGAAAAAGGAAAATAAAAATAATTTTAAAAATAAAATAAGAACACAGTAAAAAAAGAATTGGAAGTATCACACACCCCACTCCCTCTGTGAGGGGACTCAAATCTGAGGCTTTCTCCCAGTGTGGTAGGAAAGCTCCCAGACGGCATCACGGAGCTGGTCAGCTTGGAGTGACCAGAGCTCTGTGCCTCCCTCCTGACCTGCCTTCCTTTTCAGAAAAGGAAACCGTAGGAGGAGAAATAAAACTTAAAAAAAAAAAAGAAAAGAAAAAAATTACCCAATAAAAAATAACCATAATTTAAAATTTCCAAGAACCCACACTCGCTTTGGCTTGAGATTCTTCAGATGAATTTTTGCAAAGATCACATTCTGCTGCAGTAGGAGGTGGAGGAGAGAGGGAAAAAAATAACTGGGAGAAAAAAACGGAGGGAAAAAAAAAAAGACAAAAGGGAAGGAAAAAATAAGGTGTTTGCCCATGTGCTTGGCTTCATAGCCCTGTTCGCTTTACACCTCTCCTCTTAGCACCTGGGAAATTGGCACTGCCACCTAGTCTAAAACTAATAAATCTTTTTCCCCTCGATTCAGGCTGCTTCCTTCTCTGCAGATGTTGGCAATCAGGTTTGCAAATTTCAAAGTCATTCATCCCGAGCGGCTGGGAGAAAAGCAGGTTTATTATTGCAAAACCTGTCACCCTCCCAACGCCTAAAGTAAACTCCGAATCACCTCTCCACGCCCAGGGGAAAGAAAGCGGAAAAAAAAAATAAAAATAGAGCCAGAGAGGGAAATCAAACGGTCAGAAATCCCTTGTGTCCTCCTACAGGACTGTGGGCAGGAGAGTGCGGCAGCGTCCTCCCAGCAGTGCCGGACCCTGCGAGCCGCTGGGAAAGGGAGCTCGGAAAAGGGGAAAAAAATTAAAATCCTCCAAAAAACAAAAGTAATTTAAACAAACAAATAAAAATCTGATTGTGGGGAAAAAAATAAACTGCGTGTATTTCAGCGTCTACTTTTTTTTTTTTTTTTTAATGGATATGCA
>VXBC01004072.1:271491-312468 GCA_013399945.1 Ploceus nigricollis | reverse complement strand
AGTGGACTATCTGGGGGTATGCCGATTGGCNTGTTTAATGCTCGGCATATCCATCCCTTGTCTGACCCATATTTGGCCAGTATACATGATCACTCCTAATTTCCCTTTTGGTCCATTCCACTATGCAGTACTGAACCATTTTGCTCTCGTCCTTATCTCTGGTGTTGGGGGCATATTTCCACCGGGCTAATTTCCTTCCCAGTGGACTATCTGGGGATATGCCGATTGGCTCCTCTTCAATCTCTGCTTCTTCCTTTGGGGATTCGCTACTCACCCATGATCCCATCCTGACCAGCAGATCACAGGTCTTCCCCCGACAGAACCTGCCTTTCCAACCACAGGTTCTCCTGACAGAGCCTGCCTCCCCAGTCAGCCAATTACACACTCTCTCAGCAAGGCCCGCCTCCCTAAGAAGGGCGAGGCAAAGGGGGAAAAGAAAGAAACCAGGAAAGGAGGAAAGAGGAGGAAAGGGGAGAGGAAAAAGGGAGGAAAAAAAAGGGGAAGAGAGAGAGAAAAACCAAAAATGTACCTTTCTTCTAAAAAAAACCTTTACCTTTCTTCCGAAAAAAACCTACAATCCAGGGGGCTTCCATCCCTGTCTCACCTGACTTGGTTTGGCAGCTCTGCTCGGCTCTGCAGTGCCACCCCAGCTCCAAGTGGTTTGGCTTGGCAGCTCTGCCCTGACTCGCCGTGGCACAGCTCGGCTAAGGTCCGCCCCTGGCCTGCCCCAGCTCGGCTCAACAGCTGCGCCCTGACCCGCAGTGCCACGTGAAATGTTACGCCTACTACAGAGTGACCCCTCCGTTGCAAACCTCTCGGCGGTCACCCTGTTTCTAGCCCGATCTTGGCTGGCTCCGGGAACCACAGAGCTGGTTGTGCCCAAGAGCCATCCCCGTCTGAGCTTGGCCACCGCTGGCGCCGCCTCCACTCGGCCTGCTGGCGCCTCTCCCGAAACTGCTGCTGGCTCACCACCACACGGCTGGCCAGGAATACCACAACGCCAGCCGCGCCTCCCAGAAACCGCTGCTGGCTCACTGCCACTCGGCTGGCCCGGAATACCACAATGCCGGCTGTGCCTCCCCCAAAACCATCACTGACTTACCACTGCTTGGCTGGCCCGGGATACCACACGCTGGACGTGCACCAGAGCCCAGTGGTGCCCCACGTGGGCCCCTGCTCGACCCCCTTTATGTGCGCTGGCTTGCTGCTGCAAAACCTGTCACAAAACCCTTTGATCTCATGTGTCCTGCTGGCCATGGGAGAAATCCCCGCTTTCCTCTTCGCCACGCGTCCTGCTGTTCCCTCCAACCGCCCAATATCCTAAAACTCCAATGCACCAGGAGGGGTCTAGTATAGTACTGGCGCGGAGTTCACTTTCCTGTACTGGAATTATGGAATAATTATCTGGCCAAAAATAGTTATGACTCACCCCCCTTCTTCTCTTTTCTTTATGCAACCTCCTGTTGTCTCCAGGCTTCAGCCTGCAACCACTGGTGGCCCTGGGAGTATCCGATAGACTCCACCAAATTTGTGGCGTGGGGGCACCTCTTTTCAAAAACTCCTAGCACCACTGGGGCGAGGAGTTTATCCTGGGCAAGTCCCCAGAAAATTGTGAGAAATAGCTACTTACTTTTCATTGATTTAGAAAGGTTTATTAAACCTTATGAAAAATACAACAGAAGACTGAATAGAGGAAATATTATGGTGCTGGGAGCAATGGATTTTTCCCACCATGTGCTCGCCCACACAATGGAGGTTTCGCCTTTTAACCCTTTTGCCCCTCCCCAGGTTCTGCCCATCAACTCCTTCTTTGCTGTCCAGTGGTGGAGTTTATTTCCTCAAATCCTGATTGGAGGTCAGATGTCACCATAGTGACAAGCTGACCCTACCAAATGCCCCAACCCTGGCTGTCCCTTGATAACAATGCAAGGGGGTAAAACATAACTACAAATCTATAAAACTTTTCTTAACCTATATACATGATATTTGTCTGTTAATTGTGAGAGTCATTTGTTGCATTACTCTATCACACATTACATCTATCACACAGGTCACAAAGCTTACTGATTGGGCTTAAAATACCACAAAAAGCCAAAGAAATGTAACTTTCATTTTGCAAAAAGTTGGAAAATGCATCTCTTTAATGCTTTGTGGACTCTTGCTATCATAGCAGATCTTGAGATGAGAACTATTATTCTCATTCTGGAATTGCTGTTCCAATTCCCTTCTTGTTTGCATCCAGTTTCTCTCTGTTCTAACTGGGAGCTGGTTCTCCTGCTTTCTACAGCAACATCATTGTTTTTCATAGTATTTGATGTGCAGAACTCCCCTCTCTATCTGTCTTCTCATGCTATTAAAAAATTATTGCAGTCAGCCTAGCAGTAATATTTATAAAGTTTGTTGTAATAATTTGACATACTCAATATTTCATCCAGCACGAGCTGGTTTATTCTCCCATTACATCCACCAGATGCTGTAATATTGTTCATAATTTCTGTGTGGAGTGAGTTCAGTCAAAGGCTGCAGCATGTTCCCACACCAGCACAACTCTCTGTCTCCAGCAATCACCTCCACAGGAACACCAAACTTTCTGAAGATAACAGATGGTATCTCCCAGAGGCAGGAAGAAAAGTTCAAGTTTTTCACTCCTCCCAGTAGTTCTTCTTTTTAGGAATCTCTTCAGTTTACTGCACATCCCTTTGCTCGTGATTAATTATGCAGGGCACAGTGAGGCATTAAAAAAAGGACAAACATTACTAGACAATGGATTTTAGATGTTGAAACAATATGTAGTTTTATAGCTAAAGAGCTTTCAGGAAAAGACAAGTCTAAGTGAAGGAGACTATAGGAACAAAATCCATTAGTCAAAATAATACATAATCCTTTAAATGACATAATCAGCGCAGAACGAGCTGAGAAAAGATGCTGTAAAATACCTCATTATTAACAGCATTATCAGACATCTGGGAATGAAACAGGTTTTCATCCAAAGAATGATGGAGGTGCAAGTGAAACACTTCCTGACTTGTGATGATTTCTGGGTTCTGACCTAGTACCTCTGTTGAGGGTTAGATTTTTCCTTTTGCTTCTTTCTCTCATGGAACTTCAGTCCCATCTGTTGCTAACAGACAATAACGACCGGTACTTAAGACAGACAAAAGATGTAGCCAAGGGGGAGGGGGAGGAGAGCTGTTGGTTGCACTATCACAGCAGAGGGGCATTCTCTTGGGAAGGGCAGAGATACTGCGAGATTTTGGCTGGGAGATGAGGGGCTGGTTTCAGCTCCTCTTGCCCCCAGCATTGGAGGAGGACAGTCGAGCTGTTGCTTACTGCAGGGAGAATTCACTGCCGCTGCCAAAGCTCAGCCTTGTAGTGCTTCTTCCTTACTGTGTGTGAGCCTTTGCTAATGAGAGCAGCCATTGCACTGGGACCTTGCTGATCCCTGACCTGACTGGAAAGGACCTTCCTCATCTGCTTGAGTGCCTCAGGGGAGAAACCTCGGACTCTGACCCCCTCCCCCTTTCCGGAGGGCGCGTCTTCCCGGCTGCGTGTGGTGGCTGCTGCTACCCAGCCCTGCTGTCTTCTGCTGCTGCCTCAGGCTTTTTTGCTACACTAACCCAGCATCCAGTGTCTCCCTGACACCCGTGACTTCTGCTGGGCCCGTAGAGTTTTCTGTTGCATTTTGTTTGCCACTCTGGGGAGTGTGCCTGCCTCTGCAGTCCCAGCTGCTGCTCCAAGGTGCCTGCTGCAGCCAATTTTTCACCATCCAGTCTGCCTGCCATTACCAGGCGAGAGAGACATGACTGAACTAGCGCCACAGCGCCCCCTGCTGCCGTAGGGGAATCATCGCACCTGCCCTGACTGGACGGGGGCCACCAGCGCCCCTGCCGGCTGTGACCAGAACTGCACTGCAGGGGAAGGGGCCTGCAGCCAAGAGAAGGCTGTCACTGGGTTTGTGGTTCTGTTTGGTGTTGCTGCCGTTGCTGTTGTTTGTTTGCTTTGTTATACATAGACATAGACATAGACATAGACATAGACATAGACATAGACATAGACATAGACATAGACATAGACATAGAACTGTTACTTCTTTTCCCATATCTTTGCCTGAAAGCACTATAATTTTGGAGTTACTATAATTTGGAGGGAAGGGGGTCACATTTTCTATTCCCAGGGAGGTTCCTGCCTTCCTTGGCAGACACCTTTATTTCAAACCAAGACAACCTTGTAGAGGTTTTCATTAGCACAGCCTTCAATGAGCAAACATATTTTGAAGTTTGTGAGGAAGATATTCCTAAATATGTTTCTGATATAATATTTTTGGCTTATTTTGTAGGGGATGAGAGGTAACCATCAGCAGTCCAGGCAGTCATACACACACCATGACAGTCACTGAGAATAAAGGATTGGTCCTTTCATGAGATATTAACCCTTCACTTGCAGAGGTGAGCATTCATCATGCACATGGTTTCAGACTTCTCCCTGCTAAATAATTTTTCCTCTTTCCTTGCACTGTTTTGGGAGAGTAGGAAAAGGAGGTGATGAAGCAGCTGGACACATATAAACATCTTGGTGATATTTGCAGTGATATTCTAAGGGGAACTGAGCAAACCAACTTACAGCATTTAAAGAACATGACATTGGAAAAATACCAGTCCATACAAATATCCTACTGTTTGGGCAGAGGTTTCCCCCAAGCCATAGACACGAATGCAGAGATGACCACTGTGGCTGGCTGAGGTCCACAGCAGCTGTGCAGTCCCTGCTCAGACACCCTGTTTTCATAACTTAACTGATTCCTCTGCTGGTTCTCTGAGCTGGCTTTGGTACTTCTGAGCAGATTCCCTTGTGCCCCTTTGGCCTGTGAGCCTTGACCAACGAGCTGGGGAGGATTTTGGCTGCACCCTTGCTCATGCTAAGTCTCACAGTCCTTAGTGACCTTGCACTGCAGTTTGAATGGCTCTCAGAAGGCTTTGTGCTGCTTTACCTCCCTGACTGACATTTATCACAACTGTAAGGAAATAGCAGATCAACAAGCAAATGCTGCAGGATCTTCTAAAGCAAGAAGGAAAACTCCTTAGGGTGAGAGACTCCAGAAGATTTTTATCCAAGCAATGTTACATTTTTACTAATTTATTAACTTTATTTTGCTTATGAGGATGAGTCCTCCCTGAAAGATATTGAAAATTATGCATTTCTGCTTGAGAAAACAGCAACCAAACACTGTTGTGGTGATGTGATAGGTGGCAATCTGCAGGATATGCAATTTCTTCCTTTAATATACATCTAGCTGTGAAATTCCCTGCTTATCACTTAATTCCTTAGCTCCTGTCTTCACAGACACTACTTTTAGTAAGTGCCTATGATTAAATATACTGCAAATAATTCATATAATAGTAACTGTTTTGGGAAGCCTTTCCTATTTTCCCCACTCTAACTCTATTATCTTCTGGCCAGTTTCATCCAGCTTTGACAAAGAAGAAATCTCAGTATTTTGTGAAAATTAGCTGGAAGAAAAGAGCAAACCAACTTTGTGCTGAGGACCAGGCAGGTAAAACTCCTTAATACAGATTAGTATAGAGCTCCTGTCAGCAGCAGTCAACTGGGCAGTCAGCAGGAGCATCCACCGGCACAAAGAACTTGGAAATAGCCACAGCATCTTCTGCCTTTGTCTTTTAATGAAGGGATCTGTGGAGCAGTGGAGAAGTGATAATGAGAGACAGAGGCTAAAATGAAAGAAGCTAAAATGAGATTCTGTAGAAAACCATGCTACGTTATTTCTTCTGCTTATGGAACACTTTGTGTTAACAGAAGACTCGTCACAAAAAGGCCTTTCAAAAAATCAAAGAAGATACAAAAAATCACATGAATCACATGATGCTAGTTCAAAGACTTGGGAGATTAGGTTGAGACAAATGGGTAAGTAGATGGCACAAAACTTTGCATGATAAGAGGAATATTCTGTCCAAAACTGGCATACATCCCTGTGCTTCCAAACAATTCTTCTGTAAATATACATCTATAAAAGAAATGTGGTGTAAGCTGTGAAGAATCTGGATGAAACACCCATCTGGTCGTGGGTAGCCTGTGGTTTACTTTTACTGAGGAGGTTTCTAATAGACAAGACAAAGTGCCAGAGTTTTAAGTCTGGAGTTGAGATTTAGAGGCACGAATTTCCTGTTGTGGCTGATGAATCCAAGGATCTCTAATATCACTGCCTTCTGTCCATGCCAAATCTATCTTGGCAGGGAGGTTCTGAGGGCAGAATTTCTGTCTCCAGCATTCAATATGTCCCTGGGCAACATCAAACCAGGAGGGCTCTCTAACAGTGTTTCTGTGCTTCTAATTGAGCAATACCCAGTAAATAGCCCCATATCTGTCCAATAGTGATTTACATCCCAAACCCTCTTCATGCTACAAAAACCACAGCAGCTCTCTGGTTTTTTAGTACCATACTGAAAGAAGAGATCACAAATGTATATCTGCATCATTTCAGTCACTCAAAAGTAGCTATTAATGTCCATCACATAAATAATATGCTTTACCAAAGTAAACACACAAATACAGTTATTTGGAAAGGTTGTGACAATATCATAAGTACATTTGTATGATTCAAAATAATTCACATTTTAATCCTTTTTTTTTTCTTTCGTGCAAAGGCTTCTTTGCTCAGTACATTTGAACACTGTTTTCAGTAGAGGTCTTAACTAGTCCTATATGATAGAGGACTAGAGGAAATACATAGATAAAGCTAAACACGTAGTGAAGGCAAAGGCACTTCAAAGGAGCTTCTAAGTGCCACCTCAGCACAGCTGTGCTGCCATTGGCATAGTCCTGGAAGATGCTGTGATTTAAAGTCGTATCTGTGATAGGTTTCTCTGCACTCTTCACAGAGTAGCAGGAAAAGGGGGACTGCAGAAATGTGAGTGCACAGGTTTAATACCATCAGTAGCAAATTACAGTGTTGATATGTTGCCTCCAGCTGCTAGCTGGGACACAGAAGAAAGGATAAAGGGATAAAGACTAAAGCTGTTCCTTTTTTCTTTTTAATAATTTCTTTTTAAACATCTTCAGAGAGCAAAGAGACACAATTTGTTCTTATTAGCCCTTGCCCACTCTTCTCCTTCCCCTTCCTCCTCATCCCAGTGTATATCCTACATGTATCTCTGTGGCAGCATGACGTATTACTGTGTTCTGTGAAACATCCTCTCCTGCTGAACAGCCTGCCTGACACAGGTGGCATTGAGTTGTTACAATGAATAAGAATGCAGTACACGCTCTTCTTCTATGCAAGCTTACAAGGGAAAATGTTTATTTTCATCATCTTCTTCACATTTTCCAGTTCAAACTGCCCAATGATTTCTGGCAGTCAAGTTAAACTTTATTTTCTTATTTTCCCAGCTTAAAAGCTAAAATGCCCACTGTCAGACCTACCCTGGTAGTTTGGGTTTGGTTGTTGTTCAGGGATACAAGCAATGACTTGATAAAAAATACCTTGCTGGAGGTAAAAGTGCTCAGTCCTAATTGATTATGTTGGAAATTACATAACACAGACAAAGAGTTACAGATTCAAACACTTATTAAGTGACATGGCTACCACACACCAACACCACCACCATGAACTCTGAGTCTGTCACTTTCTGTACAGGAACAACACATACCAAATAAAAAAGGGTACATGCAAAAGGATTATTTAATCTTTCCAGTTTTCCTATAAGGCCTATAAGCCCCTGTAATACACACTGTCCCTTATAGTAAGAACAATTTTGTACCCCAAATTTATGTACATTTTCCTCCTCTGCTGCAGAATCATCTACTGATGTTTTCCCTCAGCCTGCTGGATGACACGCAGCTTAAATGCTCCCACTCCTCCACCCTCTAGATCCCATGTCAATCCACAGACTTGTTTTTGATTATTAAATAGAGTTCATTGATGACAATTTTTCAGTTTTTCCCCTTAAGCTCCTTTCTAGCATCTAATCCTAAAATACGTAGTTTAAATTCTTCCATCTATAAGCAAACTGTGCCTGCTTCAGTTTTCAACCATCACAGATTAACACTTCTGGGATAAGAAACATTGAACTTGCACTTCTCTCCAGCATCAAATGCTACTCAGAATTGGGAATGGCAGCAGTGTCATTTATCTCACAGCAGAACTGACATGTGTCTTTCACACAGTACCCACTCCAGCTGCAAGGCAGAAATACCTGCTGAATATCAGGTGATTTCTTGATTTAACCATTTTGGATGAAAGTGAGGAAAAAATAATTTAAAAAAAAAAAAGAACCTTTCCCCTCACTTCCTTAATGGCTAGGTTCAATTTGTCAGGAGCTGAGGCCTTGACAGCTCCCACTTCAGAGCTGCCACCAGCAGAGCTCTTTGGAAAGCTGGATCAGCACCTTGCTGCCACAAACAGCCTCAGCCAAAGTGCGGCACCTGTCCAGATGGGCAGCAGTCATCTTACACACATTATGAAGTCCCCGCTCACGTCCTAATCCACACTTACAGAATTCCAGAGCCATTTCAGACACAGGGGTAGCAGCCACTAGTAGCCACAGCAGCAATGTAGCTATTTAAATGCTGAACGTCACCATCCTAAAGGACGGACTGACCATAACAGGTAACTAACATTTGCTTTCTGAGAAGAAAAAGAAATCTCTGATATACAGAAATTGCAGCCTTTTGCCATTAAACTGCAAATACAGACTTGTAAATGCTGAGGTCAGGATTTATCAGGAGGAGAGGGATGTGGATTCTTATTAATTCTGTTTAGCACGGCAAGGTTTTTGGCTCATGAACTGGTGGCAGCTGAACAACAACCTTGGACATGCCTGCACTTCCCCCAGATATCATGACCTTGGTAATATGATTCAAATTTTGTGTACAAAATGACATGGAACATCCCCATCCATTAGAGTGGGATCTCAGTTCACAATATTTCATTGATGTTGTGTCAAAAATACACACTTTAAATAACATATATTATTACATTTCAATATGCCATACATTTATTAATGTTTGTAACAAGAAAAAAAAGCAAAGACTCATCATTTTTGAGTGCAGGAAATATGTTTTAACAGTGCTAAAATACAAAATTATATTTCATTTAAAGCATATGGTGTGAGGAGACTTACACACTTTTACTATAATAGCAGGATCAGTGTGAGAGAAAAAAATCTTCAGCCTTTTTCATAACAATGACTATAACCCCAAGTAGAGAATAATGTACACAGACAAGATATATGTTACTTCTACTTCTGCAAGGCTTGAAATAAATATCTAGGTTTATAAATAGACCTAAGTGCAGGATGAAATAAATCCAAATAAGATACTATCAATGCAGCGCATAGGGTCTACTAGAAAACAGGAAAGGGGTATTAAGAACAATGTGGGCAAATTTGAAAATTCTTTTGAATATATCAAACTGTAGCTGGAGGCCAGCTGCTGCTCCAGTCTTTTTTTTTCCTAAGTCTCATCATTGGGGACTGAAAACTGGAAAGCAACTTATTGAAATAAACATGAGGAGGGAGGAAAGATGGGCAAGGCCTTTGGCTGGGATCTGTTAGCCCAGCTTCAATAACATCTTTAACCTTCTAATGGATCTGCTGCCCAATGTCCAGAAAAGCAGATCCTGTTGATGTTTCTGATTACATCCAGTGAGTGCATTTCCAAGGACAGTACACCCACCTTTGCAAGGACACCATGGCCTGCTTTGGATCACTGCACAACTGCAGCTGAGAGACAGTAACATGATTTGAAAGGTCCTCCTGCCAAACTGAGATCATATCCCAAGCTCAACACCAGAGTACAGTGCTGTTCGTGGAGTGAATCATTCTCCACGTCTAGGATCTCCCAGGAAACTTCCCATGGCAGACAAATGAGCTTGTTTTATGGCACCAGACAAGATTAAATGTTAAGCAGAGTAATGAAGAAGCTGCAGAAGTATATTCTTGTGCCTGTTCAGGACTCATTTCATGGGTGATCTGTGTCAAAGACAACCAGAAACACACCAAGGTGCCCATCTGAGACCTTACATATTCCAAACTGATGCAATCTCATGGACAACTGAAGCAGTAAGGAAAGAAATGTCCTGATATAGAGTAAGATGCAGACCCTGAACTTGTTTTCCCCTGTGCACGATCTACTAACAGCAAAGTCTGCAGTCTATCTCTGAAAAAAAACCCCAGCATTTTTCCTGTTCTAAATTCCATGATGAGGGTGAATTAACTTGTTTAATTCAATTTAACCTGCTGGTTCCACTGCAAGTTCACTCACTAACACATCCCAGAACACGCAGAACTGTAGAAGCATTAGAAATGGTAAACAATTATTTAAGCGGCAATACTACATTTCATTTTTTATTCATTAAAGTTTTTGAAGTTTGCATCAGACTTTTGACTTTCCAAAGCTACTCTACATCAAAAATCATTATTAAGACCTCTAAAAGTTTATCACAAGTCAGTTTACAGATGACATTGATGTCTTATTGCTATCCATTCCTCCTGGACCATTTCTAACATTTCATTTTTTATATTCCTGCAGCGCTGAAATATGGTTCATACCAGTATCTTTTAGTAATCACCAAAGCAAAGCTTGGCAGTTGTCATATATTGCACTCTTGAGAAAAATGCTAGTAATACTCTGAATTGATTGAACAGCATGGAATCAGAACGAACTGGCAGAGAAACCATTTAACTGATTTCAATCCATAAATCTCTTTTCTCCTACCCTGTTTTAGTTTAGAAGCTGCTGAGTGTAGCCATTATCTTGTGATGCACAGAATGAACCAATTATTTATATGGATATTAATTTAAATAATACATTATTGTATTCATTAATGCCCCATATGAGCAGGCAGATGTGTGGATCTTGCTGATTAACTTCCATTTATGCACACTGACCTATAGAATAACAGTCCTTGGCCAGCAGACATCAATTCCTTTTATTTCCCCAGGGGTCAACATCAGGTATAATGTCCTGGCTTGCCTTAAAAATAAAGTGGTTTTAAACAGAACTTTACCTGCTTTAGGCAACAATTTCAGTCCTTGAGTGTGACCTAAAATGACTCATAACACATAAGGTCACTGATGTGGCAAGGTTTAATTACTTGGCAGGGATGCACTTGCTGTCTAAAGCAAATGCTGCTGCTCAACGTGTTTTTAGGAGAAAAAAGAAAAAAAAAGTATGGCCAAGAAACTGAGTCTTAAAGAATTCTAGAAATGAGGCTTTTGAAATTAAGTCCACAGAGAACCAGGAGACGAAAGTCAGATGGGCTACAGAAAAGCAAGGGACAAAAACTGGGGGACCAAAGGCAGAGCTCTTGCAGAGGTGAATTGAGGAAGGACTCCCAGCAAAGGACCAGGTCAGTGGGAAATTCGGTGGTTTGTTCATCCACCACAGTCACCCATGACAGGCTGGAAATCCCTGCTTTGGAGATTGAAACCCAAGGTGCTTCCTGCCTAAATATAAGATATTCTATTGTGCTGATTGCTTTGGTGCTTAAGTGAATCCAAGGCAAAAAGAGCACAGAAAGTAAAAGGGTGTCATTCTTTGTGACATGGAAGAGTGTGATTTGCAAATGAATAAGGGTTGGCATTGTTTATCAGAAAGGGCTGCTTATCTGAAAGGGACTGTTTGCTAAATCATTAAAATGGATAACTAAGAGACAAAGCTGGGCCTGAGAGAGAACTGGAACCTGGGGAGTTTCCTCAAAAGCAGCATTTCTTCTGCATGTAAACTCATTAAATATCTTGTGCTGAGGTTCTGGATCTTGAAATCCAATTATCTGTATCAATGACACTCAAGATTTCACGACCTGCAAAGGCACTTTCTCAGGAAATGGAAAACTACACATACAGAATAAGAGCACGACTCAGAATAACATCTGATGGTGCTTGAATTGTAAATGTGTGACCTGATACTGCGCTGAAATAGTTGGACAGCACAAAAAGCAATACATCACTGATCACTGCAACCTTATTGCAAAAAACTGGATCAAATAGGTATAAATATTTGGCAAATAGCACTGCCATTCCTTTTACTCCTGAATGGAATGGGAAGAATTTTCTTCTCAGCCTCAGACCAGAAGTAAGCATTAAGTTGCCTGCTGTGTGATGGGCCACACACTGGGCTTTTCTCCCCTTGTAGGAAAACAGTGATGTTGTCCTTCATACCCTCCTATCAGATAATTTCTTCTCTTACAGAGAAAGAAAAATATTGCTTTATTTCCAAGCAGTCTAAAAAATAGCAGGAAGGTCTCAATCTGGTTTACTAAAAGGCTTTCACTACTAACACTGAAATAAAACAATCTAAAGGAACTAGAAAGGGATGTGCTTAAATGGAAACTTCAGACACAAATTCTGTAGTGGAATGGAACAGTTTTGGTCTGCCAAGGTGAGAAGGGAGAACCAAACAGGTAACTGGTTTACAGAAATTAAGCAATGCTCCCCACTAAAAATAGAGCCCAGGGGAAAGGAGTGGCAAGGAGTGAAAGGCGTAAGAGGAGGTATTAAGTCAGTGATCATAGATTGGTCTTGGATTCTGTTCCTGTGGGTGAGTCACTTCTGTTTCTCATAAGTTAATTTCCAAAGTGAAGCATACTAAGTAGATATGTTGCTTTCGAAATTAAATAAACATTTTTTTAAACTCAGATAAAACTGAACTTCCAAATTAATAGCAAAAAATTTTGTTAAGAATTTGAAGTTACTGTTCCAAGAACAACTGAACTATTTCCTTCCGTCTTGCTCTCTCTTGGAGCTTGAGTCTCCTCCCAGCCCCTTTTCCAAAAGAGGTTTATAATTGTGATTGTGTGCAAATAGCTGTCTCTCTTGTTCACTATGCATGTAAGCTAGCTTATTATAATTTTGATTTGAAACCACATCCAATCCCTTTTTTATTTATTAATTATTTTTCTTAGGATCAGTTCCATAAAACCCTTTCATATACAGCATAATCAAGTCTTGTCCAAGAAATTCCTGGCTGCCACAGCAATTGGTTCTGAGTGCTGAGAGCTGAAGTGCTTCAGCCCATATGAAACACACCTCTATTTTTAACATACAAAAAACATTACTGAGGAAGTGAACACAAATACACTACCTGCCAAATCAAATCCTCAGTGAAGCCTTAACTATGAACAAAGAATTTTTATTAAAGCATCAAAATTGCAATCATTTTTCTCAGAGGAGAATTTTGATTTAACCATTTTGGAAATCTCTCTAAGACAAATCACAACAAGAACAAATCCAGTTCTTGTAACATGATAGAAGGTCAGCAGCAGCAGTATCTGCAAGCATGGTAAGAACCTCATCACTGATACAGCATCTTCCAGTCTGTCAGTGCCTCCAAATTTTATCAATAATCAGACATTCGCTTCACTCTGAGCTGGTACAAAAACCCAGCTGAATTCTTAGAACTGCTGAAGACCTTGAATATTCTGAACCTCCTGCATTCGACTCGCTGACAACTTCCACATTCTTGAATTTCATGTTTTGTCATTTTGTAATTTATAAATAACATGAAATGTGTAAGCCTTTATGTACATAGCAGAGTCATCAAAACTCTGAGTTTTGGTTTTTTAGTTTTTGGGGTTTTTTTAATCAAAACTAAAAAACCTCCACGCATTTCCATTTAAAAAGCAAAATGTAAATATTACCCTGAAATTTGGGGCAGAGTTTGAAGCATTACTGTCCTCCAGTAATAACAACACTACCATTTCAGCATTTCTGTGATAAAGCCCACATCAATTCTGATGTATTTGCACATGTGCCACTAGAACCTCCATGGGAAGTACAGAGCAAATTCCTAGAATGTGATGCTGTTTCCAGGGGACCTCTCATTTGTCATTACAACAAGGGAAGATAAATAATTTTCAAATAACCTTTTGCTGGAGTCTCTGCTTCCTCTGATATTGTAATTCACAGTGCTTTTTCACCTGCATTGGTCTGTAACACAGGTTGGGTAAGAAACAACTGCCTGCATGGAACAAGCAATAAATGCTTTAAACTACCCTTTTAGGCACCCCAACATAAGAAAAGCAACACAAAATCATTATAAACTAATGACTATTGCCAAGACTGCTAAAAGGTTCAAGATGTTTTATGTGTAAAATAATTTCAGAATTGAAGTATCAATCCTTCAGCTGGATAAACAGAATTGATTAGTTCAATGATTTGAGGACTATCTTTAAAACACGCTACATTGTTATTCTGCCTCGCAGCTGACAGATAAAAGTAAATGCTTTAGAAAAATAAAATATAGCAAATTTTTTTTTTTTAAATCTACTAACTCCATTATTTTATACACCAGAACAGAGACCACTTACCTTTCTTCCCCCTGTGTTTAGGCGAAGAGGAGTTAGGAAGGGATCAAAAATCATATGGCTGGTTTCAATATTGACAGGTGACTGTCTTTTCCCAACAGAGCAAAGATTCCAAGCTGAGTTCACCAAACCCCAAAAGGAGGGCACTGCAAAATATAAGAAAGTGCAAGTTTAATGGAAGTGTGGAAAGACTGGAGCAGTACATGCCAGGCAGACGGCCAGGTAATTAAACTTGTCTGATTGTCTGCACACACACTTTGAAACTGAAAACAGGCAAATTCATCTTGCATTTGAAATTTAAAACTTCATACAACAAGACAAAAACATATGATTTCATATAATTTTGTATCAGGAAAGAAGGTGGGTTAGTTCTTTTCCTCTTAGATATAATCCCAGGTTCAATAATAAACAGCTCTTTTGCTATTACAGAATATTTACTGAGCAATAGGAATGTGACTCACTAGTCCTTATGCTAACTTTGCATATATTCCATGTGTCCTTGGACTGAAACTCTTCCATTCTACTCAACTTTCAAAAAAAAACTTAAATTATTTAGAAAATTAATTAAAACCCACAGAAATGTTGTAAGAGAAACACACACTGTGATACTGGAGAACAGACTGCTCTCTTGAGGTCCTACCTATTTCTGTTCCGCTCACCCAAATCTTTCTTTAGATAAAGTTTTGATATTAAAAAAAAATCTTGTTGGAGAAGTCACACTCTGGTAGTGAGAAAGGATAAGTTCCTTCACTGGGTATGCAATGGCTTGGAACAAGGAGGAAACACTGACTGTGGATAAACTGAGTTACTTCCTGCATTTTCTAACTGGAAAAAAATGTGATGTAACTACATATTGCTGCATATCAGAGAACTGCAGCTGAGGGTCGCATTGCATCTCATCTGCAATTTACAGACAAGATCAACCTGGACTTCTCTTTGACTACTGAAAACCTTTCTGTAAATGAGTGGAGTGCAATTACAAGATACACAAAGGACATATTTAGATTTATGTCTGCAACTTTGACCTTTTCAGAATTGTTCTGTAGTTTTGTGTAGCAGCTGGAAATTTTGCAATCTTCTTGTGAGATTTTTTTGGCTTGATTTTTTTCTTTTTACATGTTGCTAAAATATTTCATAGCCTTTGAGCCTCAAAGCATTCTTCTGATGCCTAAACCATGTGTGACAAAGCCTTCAAACCCAGACTGGGGCACGAGCACAGGTGCTTTGCCTGGAGGGTGGAGCTGAAAACAACCCACCTGGGCCATAAAAAGCTTTTTTGTTGCTGTGGTTAGTTGGATGCAGGACTTTGTAGTGTGAATGTTTGCTCCTGATTGCAATTTTTGGCTACTCTAGTGGGAGCTACAAAGAATTTTGGCGGGATTTGAACCTCACATTTACATTGGGTTTAATACATTGAGAGGATATTCCTTGGAGGGGAGAGAGGTGGAAAATATCTTCTGAATAATGTAGCCCTAGGACAAGGGTGATCTTGGTATTTTCCATATGTGTTTTATACAACTCAGTTTTTTTTGCCTTCAAAGTTTGAATGTATGTAGGTATAAAACTTTGGTTGGGTTAACCTTTATTTCATGTCACTTTTCCCACAAAATTAGATAAACTCTCTGGGGAATTGTTAGGCTGCTGCTTGCACAGCAAAACTTCCTTTTAAGTGTGTGCAGGAGTGATGGAGAGTGTTTTGCAGTTGTTGCCTGCTCCAGTAGTTAGGTGTTGTCATCTACAAATGTTAACTCTTATTACAAAATATGTGAAAACTCAATTTTCATTTGAAACTTTTAAATTCTTGGTGCCAGTATGTCTGTGCAGCCACAGGTGCTGCAGGTGCAGGTGAACTCTAACAGCCATAATTGATGTGGTGCTGCCAGCGGAGCTTAAAGCTGCCTTGCATACAGATTTTATATGACTATGTGTTGTATTGCACTGAGTAGTTTATTCAGTCATTATCTTGTACTGGGCGGCTTTGTTATATTGCACTGAGTAGTCTGTTTTGTATCACATAGTTTGCTTTGTATTCCCCTCAAAGTCCTGTGGTGGTGGACTTCCCCGGCTTAGTTCCTCCCTTCACCCCTCCCATTACTTCTATCCCATTGGCTGTAGCTCCTCTCCTCTCCTCCACCCCGCCCCCACCCCCTCCCCGGGTTTAAAATCTCCTGCCAGGAGGCAGACTCCCTCTTCCTTCTCCTGGACGCCTCCTTTCTTCTCCCAGACGTGCCTGGGCCACTATTCTTCCCCGAGTGGTTCTACAATAAAGTTGTGGGGCGTTCGTCCCGAGAAGGAAGAGCGCCTCCCGTCTTTTGCTTTTGTCCTTGTCGGTGAAGCCGGGGTCCAGAGCTAGCCAAACGGATCCCCCATGAGGCCAATAACCCAACAACTATGTGCTACTAATACCTTAAATTGGCTGGTGATTTATTTTTTTAACATGTGAGACAGACAATCAAATCAGAAACTCCTCTTAGGATATACTGCATGAAAATCTCAGAGGAGGGATGCTGGTGGAATGCTTCACAGCCATGGGAAAGCAATGATCAGGGAATAGCATCCAACATAGGTGGAATTGCAGATGCCTATATCAAATTGTGTCAGTAGGCTTTTATTTGAGTAACAAACCCTGTGTACCACCCCAAAGAAGGTCAGATGGGAGGCCCCTAAAATAAGTGAAGCTTTGTGGGATTTGAAAAATAAACAGGCAGTATGGTCTTAAAAAGTTTTTTGGCTCTATTTGCCCTCCCAGTCAATTCCCACTTCCACTGTGGATTTAGAAGCTTAGAGAAGTTCACAGAATATACTATACAACAGTGCTAATGCTCTGAAATTGAATAAAGTAAGTGTAGTGTAATTAAAACCAAGCCATCTCACAAATAGTTGTGCTTTTTCTGAAGAGAAATACCATAGCAGCTCACTTCAGCTTTTGTAAGACAGAAAATCCCTTTTATACAGAGGCCTAAAATAAAAGTTTAGGTTAATTGAGAGAGCCTGGTTTCCCTTGATTAATCCACCCGCTGTGTTATTGGTGTTATTTTAAAAAACTGAATTAATGAAACTGTAGAGCTGTAGAATCAAGGGGGGAAAGTATTGTATGGGGAATCTGTTGCTTCAATAGTATCTAGTATTACTTTAAAAAACCCCAAACATTCTGGTCAGAAATATTCCTAGAATTGGTAAAAAACAAGTCTTTAGCAAGTTTTTAAAATAAATAAAAAACCTAGACAATGGTAAGTGCAATAAAACAGCAAACCAAACACATCAGGCCATTATCTTCAAGTTGATAGCAAAACAATTTATGATGCAAGTGGGATTGACCCAGAAATCTGCACTGGAAAAGAGCTGCTAGGAGGGGTTGCTTTATAATGCTATTTCTTGTTTCTGACAGGAAACCCTGCATTCTGTGCTGTGCCTGTCACAACAGCCTGGAACTTGAGGAGAGGGAGCTGCAGAGTTGTGGCGTTGTCCTGCAAAGGTCACAGCTGTCATCAGACATGTGAGTCTCAGCTGAAATCTTTGATTCCTCTCTAAACACCCCAGACTGGAGCTCCAGTCCTGCTGCTATTTCTGGGCACACAGAGTGAAAAGTTCCCCACTGCTGCACTCATCCCACAGATCAGAGTGATTCTACCGGTGCTTCAGCCCAAGGTTAATTAAGATGACTGACTTAGGACTGCACACCTAAGTTGACTAGAGGATGGGGATATTAAGCAATATTAATGTCTGATTACATTTAATTAAAGTAATTAGTGCTGCTGCTTAGATGCCCAAAGTGATCTAAAAGTATTCAGAACTGTAATAGAAATATCCAAGAAGGTTCATGTAGGAAGCCAAGGCTTAAATTAAACACAGGTACTGAATTAACTGTTTAGTCTGAAGAAATCAGGTGTATGAATGTAGGAAAATATATAAAAATAGTCATCATTTTTTATTCCAGCTTAACTAGCAGACAAGGTTCTACTTGGGCTTAAGTCATTAATGAAACAGTATCTCCTTTCCCATAATTATGTTTTATTTCCATAAAAATCTACTAATGTGTGGAATGTGCTGCTTTTTTGTGTGTGGATCTCTGAAGCATTTTAGACAGTTCCTGTACTGTACTGGAGCTACTGTGTCTCTCTAGTTTGCATGCAGGCCAAATACCAGCTCAAAGTATCATTTAACAAGGTGCTCCAGCTCCTGGTTATTGTACCCAAAGCCTGAATATAGCAATTGTGTTATCTCTGCTTCCTCTATACATCTCCCTAAACTTGCACTGCTTGGGAGCTGAGTTCTTGCAAACATATTACACAGACATCAGATCATAAGTTTGTGTCTGATCAATGCCTTCAACCTTCTCCTAACAGAAAATTCAGAGTTTATATCCTCTGTATGCTGGCACACTACGGACAACAGATTTTTTTTTGTGTGTGTGTGTTATATGGTGAGGTGGATTTACTTACATTTTATACCTGTGCAGGAATCTCTGACTTCCTTATTTAATCTGTATCTTATTGCAGCTGCTCTCTTTTCAATTTACTGGGAACAATTTATATTGAGATAGATGAAGATGCTTCAGTATCAGCATGACACAAAATGATGAGGGATTCTGATGGCATTTACCAAACCTATGCAAAACAACAGGGAAAAAAAAGCAGCTAGAAAAATAATGGAAGGATTGAGAGCTATTCTGGTGATGAGTGCCAAGGATTTGCTGAAATAAATATGAGCCTCCCCTCTCCAGAGGAAAGCAATGAGAGAAAGGTGTCCCAGAAGGATGTCCTTCCATAGGGACAGCAAACTTGCAGATAAGCAGAATGGTATTGCCTGCAGGGAACAGTTTGCACTTGTGCTGAGAGGAGCCAACAGTTTTCCCAGGATGGGAACAAGGGTGCACTGTGTATGACATCTGAATTGCCTGACTGCAATAAAAAATCATGCTCGACTTAAAGGTCTGGGTCCTGGAAGGGCTGTGGACAGGTATCCAGTTGAAATGACTGGAGGCAAGGACTCTGCTTTAGCAGCAACTATAGAAGCAACACTTTTTGCATCCAAAAAATGTGTATATTTGGTACTTGGGGTCATGGTTTAGTTGTGGGTCTGGGATGTTGGGTTAAGTGTTCTATGACCTCAGAGGTCTTTTCCAACCTTAGTGATTCGATGATTTTGTAATAGGTATCCCATTATAATGAATTCACATCTCTTTAGGAATGAAAAGCCTTGTGTAGTTGATTTTTGTGTAACCCAGTGAAGAATTAGATAGAAATGAAGAATCTTATTTAAATTGCCACCAGAATTAAGGTGTTCTGGGTTGTTTTAAGCCTTTGTTTAAATAGGGGACAGAAGCCAGAAAACTTCAAATACAGGGAATAAATAGGGTGGCTAGAAGTAAGGGAGCATTTTCAAAAAATGCTGTCCAAATAAGAAAAATGGAAAAGGTGATAAACTCTGACCAGTTAAATAAAAAACTAAAATAAGGCGTGGCAGAAGAAGATATCAAAGAACAATTTCCAAAGGTCTTAAAAGCCATCAATAACTTTTTTAAGAGTATGAGAAGCAAGGACACTGGCTGACTGTGTTGGACCAGCTGGTGATCAGGTTGTGAGAGCAGCACAGGAAACATTATGTGTCAGTAAAGCTGTATGAGTTCTTTTCCTTACTGCTCACAAAATGGTGTCAAGGGATGTTCCCACACAGGATCTTTTTTAATGAGGAATGAATCTGAGAAACTGTCTCAAAGTCAAGCATCAGAAAAGTGACTTTTAGTATAAACAGATAAAATGAACAAATTCATTCAGGTCAGACAGAACTCTAGGATGAATACCACAGTGATGTGAACTGCCAAAATCCTTGCTTAAAATCTGCACCAGGCTTGGAGAGACAAAAAGTGGCAAATGTGATCCAATTTTTATGGTGTTTATTTTTATAGATGCTTGTTTTTCCCAAGGTATCTGCTACTGATCCCTGTCAATGACAAGAAGTGGAGTCTAGGCAGGACAGTCAGGTTTTTTCTGTTTTACTGCACCAAGCCTGTAAATTCCTATTTGAAGTTTGCTCAACTTCCAAGAGCACAGATTCTCTGAATTTAAGTTTCTCCAGAGTTCATGAATTTAAATGAAAGGTGTCAACTTATCCATGCAGCACATCTTTGTTTATATTTTTAAGCCTTGGCACTGGTCCTGACAATGGCGTAAAACACCATAAAAGATTGTATTTGTGCAGTGATTATTCTTGCCCTGTGTAATTACTGGTACCTCAGATAAAATCTCAAGCTACTTTATTGAGGCTGGGAATTGGAACCACAGAGAGAATCAGTAATCTATGTACATCAATAAAGCAGTCCATTAATTATTTCCACCTACTCAGCTTGAAGAAAATTATCATACCAATTCCTCTGGATAACCACATGACCTGCTCTGCCTCTACATAAAAGCCAAAGGTAAAGTCATAAAGGCTTTGAGAGATAAATCAGGGATACCAAAGAAATGACAGAGTATAGAATGGCATTCATCTCAGTAATTGGTCACAGAAATCTCCAGACTGCAGTAATATTAGACAGTATCACAATGGCTTCAAATTTGAGAACTGAAAGTGTTCTGATTTCTTTTTAAGCAGCAAAGCGTTGTCAGCTGAAATATATCCTCCAGAGTAAGACAGCATTGCCATTATTCAAGAGATAGTAAAAAAATTAAAAATTTTCAGCAATAAATCTTGAAACATATAAAAAATTAAAATTTTGAAGAACTCCAGCAGCATCATGTTCTATACTGCTAATTTCATACTCATAATTCCATACTGGTCTGTTCAAATATCATCTTCCCTCTGTATGAAGGATTCTCAATGATAAGAAAAGTTCAACCACTGCACTCATTAAATGAGAGATAACAGAAAACAGGAAGGGGAAAATGAGGATTTGAGATTCTGGAATGATACTGTCTTTTAAAAAGTGGCTATTTTCTGCTATGACTTTAATAAAGACATCATGCAATACCCTCTCCAATTTAACTTTTAAATTATAGCTGCTTATTTATGCCTGATTAAACATTTTCTTAAATTAAGAGTTAAATTACCTGGGAAAAAGTATTTAGCAATCAAAATTAGTGACCTCTGGCCCTGCAAAGCTTTTGCTTATTTTTATCTACAGATTTGGGATACAAGTGTAGAACACAGGACCACTCCTTTCATTACAGTGATTAAACCAGACTAATTCACTTCTATAAATTATGCTAAGCTTGGGGTAAAGAGTAGTTATACAACAGTATGTAATTACATTTTTCTCTGCCACCCTCTGGTGAGTTCACACATACTAAAGCTATACAATCAAACACTAATGCTTCTGAAAAATATAGGTCAGCTGCTTGTAGAGGTGTTTACAGATGCTTCTCATATTGACTTTCTCTTTTCATTATTCATGTGGCAGGAGTAGGAAGGGGAACCTAGAGGGAGAGGTATATCCAGGTCCAAAACTAAGCAGGTAACGATCTTCTAGGGTCAGGGTTACCAAAGTTCTGAAAAGAGAATGTGTTTCATTCTAGTCAAAAAGATACTACAGTTCTGGGGGAAATGGGTTTTTCCATGTAATGTGAGTGAAGGTCCTGCTGGTGAAAGATTTAGAACAACTATGGCAAAAAAAAAAAAAAGGAAATGAAAACAGATTAAAGAACAGTTTGGTTTAAAGGTTAAAAAAGCAGCTGGGATGTTTAGTGGAGCTGGCACAGATTGCTCATTAAAGTGTCAGTCTTGGGTAAGGGAAATCCTTCTTGGCAAATGAACTAAAAATGAGAAAGGGAAGGAAGGCAGCATCTCTCCCTCTTTTCCATCCCCAGTCCCTGTGGGCTGGGTCTGTGCCCTGCCTGCCTTTGAGTGGGACATTGGGCTCCCTTCCTCTGCCTGCCAGTGCCCAGGCTGTGGGTATGACTAATGAGCTGCCATGAATTACTGCCACTCAGCTGGTAATTTCTAACCAAGTCTGGTCAGTCCCTCAGCCATCAATCACTGACGGGGTCCAACAGATTTCCCTCGAACCAGGCACAGACACAACTGAGAGCATTTGCCTAGCACCCATTGTAATTTGGGGGGTGGAAAAGGGGGAGAGTTGGGCCTGGGGTTGAAGTGTAGACCGAAAGGGTCTACTGTTGCAATGCAACTGTGATGGTCGTTCTGGACTTGAAATGGGACTTTGTATTAAAATGCAGGAAACACAGATTTTGAGCTATCCTGTGATCTTTAATCTTTCCTCTTCATGTTCTTCATCTTTGGGTTTTTTTGTGGCTCATGCTGTAGAACTGGGGACTATGGCCATGCTGTTAAAGTGAGTGACTGTTCTGAGACAGGATGAGTAAGATGTAAGACTTTAAAGACGATCCAGAAGAAAGGTGAAGAAAGCCTCAAATAGATGAAACTGAATAGAAAAAGTTGTTCAGAGAAAATTAATTTGAAACTTATTGTTTTAAGGGAAAAGACTGCTTATTCAGCAGATACCTTGAGCTCTATTCTGTAGATTCAGCTTTATTTTAATGTCTTTGGGTTACTATCGATCCTTCTGCTGAAAAATATAAATTAAAGTAGGAATATAAAAAAATAACAAAAGACAGCATATTTATTCTATCAAAAATGCTTTTTCTAGGTATCCCAGTGCCTCACAGTACTAAATAAACATAACTTTCAGGTATTAAGTTGGAATTTAACTATTTATTGCCAAATCCAGTGCATGCCTGCTGGTGCATCCTTTATTAGAATGGGTTTACTGAGCATCTCGCTCTGGAACTGCAGGACATTAGGGGATTCAGTTTGGAGAAGGCAGGTGTAAGGAGCACTCAGGAGGGGTTAACAAGTCCCATTCTCCAAGGCATTTTTGTGTGTGATAGCAACCCCTTGAGAATTACTTGTAGCTCTGCATTATTTTGGTTTCCCACAAGACTCCTGCAGTTAATGACAGCAGGGAGGCAGAAATGTCCAGCCTCTGCTGACTTGCAAAGACAAGTGAGGAGCCAGCACAGAGTTCAGCACTAAGTGCTGCAGTTTGTATCTGTAATGACAGTTCAAGACAGGAACAGTGATGTTCTCTGCTCTGGTGTTTTCTGGAGTAATCAGATTTCTCTGATCCCATCCCAGAGGGCTCCGGCTCTGCCTGGGGATGTTGCTTCTGCAGTGAGATTACCAAAACTCTGTAACTTTGATTATTCTTGGAAAGGCCAGAAGTGAGCACAGCTGACTTGATGCAATTACTCATAGGCTGGAAAAAATGTTGTCTGGGCAATCCTGATCTCTTAGAAGTCCAACCTGGTGCTGCCAAGCCAACACTCTAAACAGAGTCATAACTACAAAATATTTTGGAACGGAAAGAAAGCTTGGCTTCCCCTCAGCGACTACATCAAATTATTCAGGTAATTGCTGGGCAGTGATTGATCGTTCACTGAATGAGCCATTTTCCTTTTTGTGGTGAAGACTCTCAAAGTCTGATATTTCTTCTGGGGCAGAATCCAGTCCCTGTTTCCCTGACCACCTGTTGTACACACAGCATGTGGCACCTAGCCCCTGCAGACAGGCTGCTGACCACAGCAGCTAGTGAAATCCTTATCTAGGAAAACTTCCATGTTCATGGAGAATCCAGATCTCTTGTACCCAGAGAGTCATTTGAAATACTTTTCTGAGTTTCTCTGTGTGCAACAGGCAGAAGCACTTTGTGGTCCCTCTCACTTGGGATGAACCTGTTTTTATGGGAGTCCCAGTAACTAAGGAGCCTCTAGGGAAGTCTCACTTCTGTTCTCTCTTCCTCTTGAGCAGCGTTTGTATCTCGCAAGTCTCTGAAGCATCTGACAAACTCTTTGCACAGGAATTACTCTCTGTGATGTAATGGGATAGCTGAGTGCAAGGGTATTTCTTGTTTCATGCCACATTGTCTGATTTCTGTATTCTGGACTAATACACTGCATAGGACATAGAACTGTTTCTTACCCGAGAAGTTCCTGCATTATCAGTCAGCTGAATGTCAGGTGGTCACTACTATGATGGGTGTAAGGCTGATCATTATTTACCTAATTTTTAGAAAGACTGAAATGTATTGTCTGAATTCTCTGAAATCAGGTAAAAATAAGGGAAGATTGGAAAGGATGCACTTTTTCTTGAAAAAATGGGCCACTTATATAATCTAAAAAGTCTGTCAGTGTGGTGACTAGTCCAGAAAAATAATTTTTAAACAACATAAATACTGAAGAACTTCTTAAAGAGGAAAGAAACTGCACTGCTATCTGTAAATCCCCTGCAACCTAGAGAACAAATTAAATTAATCACCTTCACCAAATAGCTAAAATCTGATACATGGATGGGAAGACATCTCACATTACATGTAAACCTACTCTTTAAGTTCCAAACCTGTTTGTTAGAGCTTCAGGTGGGTCTATCCATGACCCTCTTGGCTTTTCTAGAAAATGCAAGGCAAATACTACATGCTTACTCATGTTTTACATGCTATTTAAGTAAGTTTTCTGCTTTTAATCCTTTATGAACTTGCCAACATTAGAAAATCCTCTACCATTGGATTAATTGCCCTTTGTGATACTCAAATACACTGCTGATTTTTTACTGACAAGGTCACATTTCAAACCTTTAGGTCCATTAATGCATTCAGTTTTGAACTGTGCTGTGAATCTGAACTTCCAAACAAACTTGCTGATCTCTCTGAGGCTGCTTTTGGACAGATACAGCAAATGCTGAGTTCTGCTGTCAGTGAGGAAACATTCTGAAAATATATTTGTTTTCACAAGGCTGTGAAGATTCTTAAATACTCACCAAAATGTGTATTAAATGATAGTAGCAAGTGTGTTTTCATTTACTTTGAAATTTCTGTCTTGGCAGTTGAACACAAAGGAATGTTCTGCAGCTATCCCACTGGACAGGAGAAATGGCAAGGTTCTCAAGCTGGTTTTGTCAGAAAACAAACCAACCAAACCCTTCTGTAGTAATGCAAGTTCTGCTAAGGAGTAAATAAATAACCCTTTGTCTCCTTATAAAGGAAAGAAGCCCAGAAGTTTCTCTCCTTAATTTGCTTAAAAGACACCTCATAGGACCTTGGGGACATCACATCAAATTTAAGGATAGCCAATTGGACAGAAGCCAAAAAGTCCTGCCTAAGCAATCCTCTAGAAAAAGAAGAGAACAAAGGAAGTGATTGCTTTTGTGAGGTGTTTCTAGCAGGGCAAGGAACTTCCTACCCTAGCTCGGCTTTTTCTCTGCTAAGAGATTTGTTATTTTGCTCTTTATTAAAACTTTTATGTTTCTAACACTATCACAGAAGTCATCCTGCTGTTTTTTAAGCCATCTAAAGTAGCTGAGCTATTTTGGGTGTATTACATATCTCTGAGGGCTCATTCCACCTGGCTCGAAGAGATACATGTAACACCCTTCCAAAATCTCTCCAACCCCCAAAAAACTAGAATGGGGGTGGGGAAGGAAGCAAATAAATACTTAAGGCATTGTTTGGGAGTGGAGAAAGGAGGAGAGGTTTGGATGTGATGGGACAGTGCAGGCAGGGCAGTGTGAGGTGAAGAGGATGTGACTGACCCACTGCCATCCCACACCCTTTGGAAAAAATGATCACCTACAAATTTCAGCAGCAAGGTTCAGACTGTAGAGCTGAAATTCATGCTGAACTTAGCACAGATTACAGATTTTGAGGTCTACTCTCACATCTTTTTTCTGTCTAAATTTAAAGCTCACTCTCTGCAAAAAACAGGTAAAAAAAACAGGTAAAAGAAGTGTTTATGTCTCTATCTACCTATAGTTCTATTACAAGGACTATATCTTGAGTGCCAACAAACTGTAGTAAGTAAGACCAGGATGTCAGTGATTTTCTGTTTTTCACGCTTGAATTTAAGAAAAGGCCTTTTCAAGTTCTCTTATTAAATAAGAAGTGCTGAGTTAAACCATTCCAAGGTATTGCTTTAACTATTCCACCAAAAATTAGCCAAGAGAAGGCAGATCATGTGCTCTTAAAGGATTTGTGTGCTGTGCCAGGGCTCTGAAATGGGCAGGACCTGCTTTGTGCTTCCCATGAATGCAGGGTCTGCAGTCTCCTTGGATATGGCTCATGGGGTGGATGGGGTAGAAGAGGCCCAGGGTGACACAAAGGAGCCAGAGCCGGACAATAGTGGGGGCTGTGCCCTAAAGCAGGGCTGAGCTTCAGGGCAGAGAACAGACCCCCAGGACAGGCTGCTCAGGGGATGGCTTGAACACAGCTCAAAGAGGTTGTGCATGTGAGCCAAAGGGCCAGAACAGCACAACTCACAGCAGCAACCAAGGCACAAAATCAACTCTGCTGTGAGTGCAGCAGCAGGAATGGATGCAGCAAACGGGAAAGGAATGGATGCTCCCTCTTGGATGTAAGACAGAGTTTGGAACTGTGCTGCTGTGTTGCCCTCAGTGCACAAAAACATCCTGACACAGGAGTAACTGAGCTGTGGATGTCAGGTGTGTGCTCAAAGTTAGCTCAAACAGCACTGCAAGCAGAACCTTTTGTTATTTCCAAGTAGCAACTCCACAAACTCTGACTGAAAAGCTGTTTAGCACAGCATAGTGATCTTTTCAGAGCCCTCCTTATCCAGCTGTTTCCCCAACCTATGGGTGTCTGCACGGCTCAGTGTCACGTGGCATCACATAAAATGCTGCTCATCTGACCAGTGCTCGCAGAGGGCCTGAGTTTGTAAGGCAATAACCATGTGAAATTTTCTTTCTGTGGCTTGTAAGTGACGCTGTTGAGTCAGGGATGGACGAAAAGACTTGACAATATTCAGAAGGCTGAAAGAATGTTTATTAGTAGAAGTAGTATCCGTTTTATAACCAGGATCGCTAAGGTGAAATATGATTGGCCTCAAAGTAAAAACCTTTCACACTATTGGTGCACTATGAATAGCACACTGTGGTAGAACATATCTATAACAACATGAACAGAAAGAGAGATAATAATTGTTTGAATTCTTTCTCCTAACTTTCCCAGGCTAGGCCTGGGAGAACCCTCTGTTCCCTCTTCGACTGAACTGAGAGCTTCCACATGTAAGGACTTACCTCAGCTTGTAAAAAGTGCCAGTACCCAGCACACTGTTTATATGAGAAATGCAGCAGTGCATGAGCACCTTTTGAGTTGCAAGGTAACTGCTGCCCTTCGAAGAACATCTCAGTAGCACCAAACATCCTCCAGCAGTGCAATGGGACACGGGTCAGAGGGGCAATGCCAGGATGCAGAATTCTAAAATCTCTTGGAAGCACAAAGAGAAGAATCTACTCTCCAGTGTGTCCCAGAAGGCCCGTAGCTCTGGAACACTCCCGACAGCCCATTCCTGCCAGAGACTGTAACAGCTCAGATGGAATGAGCATCAATTGCTTCCAAGGGAGATGTGTAAAAGATAATGAATGTTGCCTTTTTGGCTGCCAAGATTCAATATAAGATAGTGCCTTGGAGGCTTAATTACTTGTGACCTTCGCCGAGAAATACATCTTATTTTGTGGATACAGAATTTGATGGTCTTTCCAGCAGTAGAGGAATAAAATCACACCTGCCTTATGAAAAGATGTTTAGGAAGAAAAGTGTTAAATGGTTACATTGATATTGATTAGAAAATTTATAACTGTGCACACGGAAAAGACTGCAAAGGTTTCAAGAATTACCTTATGGACCCAAGCTTATAAATCAACTCTGAAATTTATTATGAATATCAAATACACCAGGTAATAATAAAAAACCAAATTGCCCAGAGGCAAAATCTGTAGCTTCATAACCACTGAAAATATAAATTTCAATTCACCTCTGGGTCACAGGCTAATATTTTTAGAAATCAATGCACAGAATAATCCTGAAAACAGAACTCACTGAGCTAGTTCATGGTAATTCCCTAGACTTGGTACTAACAACTCCTAACTATTCCTACATAATATTTTATTAAGAAAAAAATTCTTCTGACTTATGTTTCCACTTGATTTTTTAGGTTTAATTTGAATTAGCTGAATAAACCTGCAGTTTCTCTGCACCTGCCAAAGGGCTGTTTAGAACAAACTGGTTCCATAAACTGACCAGTACCTTCCATTAGTGCACCAGTCTGGTTTTAACACAAGCAAAAAATAAAGTGCAAATTTTAAACACAAATTGTATTAACTGACCTGAATACATTTAGTGTTAGTTGACATGATTTCAGTTTGTGCTCTCAGTGAAAAAGAGAACACAGACTCTTATTCATGGCTACAATGTTTATTTTTCTGTAAGAGCCTTGTGTGTTTCAGGTATCTGGCAATGTGATTTATTTTTATTATTTATACATTTCTAGTAGAAGTAATATCCAGAAGGCTTAGTAAGTACAGATTAGCTCTATTTAGCATTCTTGCTTCTGTTTAAACTTCTAACACAAAGCTACCAAAGTCAGTATCATAAATCCCATTAAAATTGCCATATACAAATTCATTAAAGGTGTTTACTATTAAGAGGTTTTTCCAGTATGACCTGTCCAAAGAAAAGTGAACATCGGTCTTGCAAACAAAATTGTATTTTTCTGGTTTATTTAGCCAAGTTTCAGCACTGCCCCAGTCCGAGAGGAAATGGAATGAATTGTTGAAATTTTTGGGACAAAGACAACTTTTAAAAGAAGCTCTCCATCTTGATCTGTGACAATACATAAAATAACTTTTTGATCTGAGCTTTAAGAAAGGTATTTTAAGAAGTTCCTACCCTGCTTTTCAAACAGCTGTAGAAATGTTGCTGAACTGGAGTGCTACACGTGGAAATAGAATCCCTCTTAGCCTGAAGTCATCTTAGCAGAAGAGCAGCAGGAGTTTAGCAACTATAAACTACATGTAGTGACTAAACTTGCTCCACTCTGCTTTTCTTCTTTAACAGAAAAGAGTGAACATGTTATGAGGAAAGTGGAATGTGCGTATTTCAGAATAGTAGAAAGTTGAATGCGAATCACAAAACCTTAGCAAAACAAATACTCTCATGGCTGGTATTAGCTGCATTATTTTCCTAAAGTCTGGACTGTACTACCCAAAGTTTCCTTGACTATTTAACTTTTGTGCAAGAGGAACAGGGCAACGTCTGTGTCTCTCAGGGGCAGGCAATTCTCATTGGACGCTCTACCTCCATCAATAGTGATGTCTTTTCTTTGTTCTGCACTATTTGCTTTGTCAGCTGAAGTAACAGATATATCTATTATGCTGCCAAAGGAAACCAGCAGAGCAATAGAATGACAATTCCTGGACCACTTACAACCAGCCTACTATAAGAGGAGTTTAGTTTCTGTAGCATTAACTGTGGCAAATTTAATAGAAAAAATGGTCTTTATACATCGTTTCTCAAGATTTGGCCCAGTGATCTGCTCGTCAGTCTTATGATGTGATATAATACCTTTTGCTGTATTTGCGTGCGAGGTATTTCAGAAACTTCGCAAGGCATGCTGTTCTTGTTACATCACTGATTTGCTATTATTGTGCTTTTTAGTAATAATCACTCCTTTGAAACCTGCAGCATCACCACATCATAAGTTTGATAATCTTAACAGCTTTAGAAGGGAACAATACAATTTTAGTGCTTACAGTTAAGTGCTTCCCTCAACCACAGATACATTCTGAATACACAGCACTTGACAAAAGATACTAAATAAGCTATCCACATCTAATTTCAAATTTATGCCTGATAGCTCTTGCAATCCCTGAAATTCCCCCTTTAACTTCCACGTTTCATGCATGTTCTGGTTTTGCAGTGTAGCATATAATAAAATCAAAATGGGTACAACCTTTTAAACAGAGGGGATAATTTCAGGGGTTTGAGGAAGAATCTCTGTTTTCACACAATTGGCTTGGCCCGTTATCACTTTCTCTTCCTTCAAAAAATGCCCTCCCAATCTGTGAGAAATAAAACCCCATAAACTGTAACCACTGGGAAATTTCTTCTCTGATACCATCTGAAGCTGCTTCTGTTGGTGGAAGGATTTTTGCAATGCATTTTAAATCAAAAGTTCTTATGAAATGTTGTCTGGATAGAGCAGTTCAGATGGACTGACTAATGCTCCAGTCCCCAGCACTCATCACAGACCTGCCTGGGCATCTCCACAGATGCCAGTGATTAGGAAGCCTCCAGTTCTAGAAATTTCTTTGAAAAAGTAAGAAGCACAGTTTTTGCAGCCTAGCAAGGCTTCTTTAAAGGCCTCTGTTTCCCTGTGGTAACACTTATAACTCCTTAAAAGTCTGAAAATACTCTGTAACTTATTAAGCAGATGAGCCTCATTTTCTGCACTCAAACAGATGAACTTCCAAGGCAACTGCTGCTCTCCTTAGGCTGAGGCTGCATTGGGTTCACAATCAAAGCAGGTGTTAATAGTATTAAAAACCCTGCATATTTTGATGGACTCAGTCTTCTCCTGGGAATTATTCCCGATGTGGACATTAAAGGTAACTCCTGTGTGACTGATCCAATTCTACCTACCTGCTCAGGAGTTGCACTTTCTGGTAAAAACATGGTTGGTCCCTCTCCAAACAGGAGCAGGGGCTTCTCCTCAAATCTTTTGCAGGAAGTTTTTTTCACCCTCAGGTAGAATCACCTAGATGGTAAATCCTAGACCTTGGATCCCTGAAAACCTGCTTGGGTACTACAAACCCTGTGGACATCCAATCAATAAGAAAATCACCTGATGAGGACACCAAACTTAGGAGAAGACAATTGCCATGGCCCACCAGGTCCCTGTTACAAAGTGCTTTTAGGTAACAGTTAAGGTTTAGGATGATTACTGCAACTTGCTAGCATGAATACCAAACCCCCTTAATTTGAGATACGCAGCATATTCTTACTTGGTTTGTTTTTAAACTGAGTATTCTGTATTTAACTTCTTTTTGTAGTCTAAGGTGCAATAAAATTTGATCGTAGCAAACCATTTATTAGATGAGTTTTGGTGCATTACCTTGATGTCAGATGAGTGCAAATAGCTTGTCTCATTCTATCTGTTCTCATATTTCCATATCATCTCTTTCCTAACTCAGCTGTGTGAAGCAGTATCTGACAGGATGCTCCATGGTTCACATTTAATAACTCATAAGTTAAAAATCCCTCACAATATACAAGTCTGAAAACTCAGAAATACATTTAGCTTCTTAATCTGCACTCACACATCCTCATATTTTCACATGAATGAGGTTTAATTAAATGCAATGAAACTCCTGAGTTTATCAGAAGTTTTCTAATTCTTCCTTATTTCTTCTAGTTCTTCTTATCCCTTGTACATTAGCATTTCTAAATTGTATAGAAATTTTATAAAATTTTGCATTAGAAAATGAATTCCTGAAATTGGCAGTGCTTGTTCTGGCCACTGACTATACAAGACCGTGTGGCAATGAGCACAATAAAATTAAGTAAGTTTCTTTCCAGTTTTTTTTAAATAAGATGTTACCCATATTTTTGACTTAAACTCAACCTTAAATAAGATGTAAGGTTAAGGCAGCTTCCCTGAAATTCTGCTATGAGATAAAAGCACCTTAGAGCCAAACACCTACCACAGCTTTTAAGAAAGGAAAATATGCCAAGCTTCACAAGCCTATTTCTAATTAACCATTTTACCATTTGCCTTGACTTTTCCAGAAGGAAAATAAATTGTAATTTCTAGTTTTTCTGTTTCTAATCCCTGAATTTGGGCATCTCTGGTCATCCCCTCTTAGATGCTGACAGAATCCATAATTTTCATCTGCCTGTTCTTCACTGTGCACATCCTAAAAAATTAAAACCAACGCTGGCTTGTCCTTTTAACACTAACATGCAAACCTGTTACTTCTTCACATTAAGATACATTTGCTCTTTTCAAAATACCTTCAAGCTGACTACTAATTCTCCCGTCCTTGACTTCATAGGCAGTATAAAATTTTAAATGGTAATTGAGTTATCTTTTGGTGGGCTGAAAGGGAGAGCAGAGTATGATGTTGCCAACAGCATGCTGTTTGCTCAGCAGTAAAGTTTATGGAGCACTGCTTTATTCGGACAAATCATTAGGTTCAGTACAGGTGGTAGCTGGATGACACAGAGTCATGATGTACAGAAAATCCATACCCATTATCTGGCACCATCTTCTTGCTGTGAGAGATGTGAATTTACAGCTGCCTTTGGAGCTCTGGCCGACAGTGACATTCAGCACAGAGCCTGTGTCACTCCCTGTGTGCAGGGCAGAAAGCTCACAAGCAGAAGAGGTTGTCAGGAAGATCTATTAATTTTTTTTTCTCTTTTACTATTAAAACATCTGACTTTTTTTTTTCTTGACAATTACTAGCAGGACTACAGATGGGGGAACAAGACAGTTTTCTAATGTCCCCAAGCGCCACATTTTCTTTTGCTACAGTGAATTGCATGAGCTCCTCATTCCGTTGTTTTTAAACTGAGTCTGTGCAAATCATTCGTAAGTCAATAGTGCTATATTTGCTGCCAGGTTTTTATCTCATTGACAAACGCAGCCACTGCACACAAAAATCCTGGTGCAGCCCATTCATAACCATCTCTACTGTTTCCATTTTGCAACATTCCTTGCGCCAGCACTTTCACATCATGGGTTGTCTGCTGATGTTCTGGATCAATTTTTTTATTTTCAACGTCACCAAAAGTGCCTGAAACTTAGAAATTGATTTAGAAAGTGGTTCTCCTTCTTCTGTTAAAAGGCTGAAAGCCTAAGTGCCTCTTTAGTAGTCTAAACCAGATTTTGGGCAGACACTGTACTTCTCCCTTTGGATGATCTTTATATCTTCTAATTTAAATAGAACGCAAATGGATAAAGTAGAATTTCAAATTTATCAGCAGATTCAAAGTATTTCTCCAGTGTGGACATAGCTCATTTTATGCTCCTCTAAGAGAGAACCTTTTACCATCTGCAAGGCATTTGCACAGTGCTGAGCCCCTGAAAATCTCTGACTGTTATACAGGTTCTGATTAGGACATGGGGTCAGGAAATACTTGGTGTCAACTTAGCATTTCATTTGTTGCTGCTAACACTTCTATCAAAACATGGTAAAGGACAAATATTAACTGCAAGGAACAGGTTCTGAACTGGTGAGGGCTCTGGTTAAATTATGCTGACTTTATTAAGAGTTGTGGGTTTGATTCTCCACTGTTTTCTGTTTTAAAAAGATAACCAGCTTAGCCTTAACCTCTAATATTTTTTGGATGAGTTGCTAAATCCTCAGATGGCACTACTTGCTGAACATATAGCATAAATAGCATTCCTCCTTATGTAGTTCTTGACTGACCCAGTTTCTCTGTTCTGAGAAATTCTGGCTGCTGTCTCTTCCTTTCATGTATTGTGCTGCATTCTGTAGTCCTCACTTGTCCTCAAGAGACTTGATGCCAAGTACAGGGCTACAGGTCCCAAAAGAATGACACCACTTCCAATTCAGCCTCTACTGGTTTCACCTCGTGGATTGAGGGACTGGATGGTTATGAAACCTTTGATTTCCTTGGATTTCACATACTCCAGGTGACAGGAATAGTATCAAAAAGCCAAGGTAAAAGGGACAATCTATTCAGGTGGAATACAGTCAAGTGTGACTTGCACATGCCTTTCTGTCCCCTCAAAACAGGTTTCTGAATGTTCTACAATTCTAAATTACTTTCAAACAAAATTTCCCTCAAACTCATGTTGTGGACTCCTGAACTCAGGCTCTTGGCTGTAACCAAAAGCTGCAACTGACATCTTCATTTCTCTCCTTCTGGTAAGATGAAAAAAAAATATATATATAAAACAGCATGCTCTTCTGCCTTTTCTCTGTAATGTCATTTATCTTGCTGTGATTCTTATGACAGCTTGTAATCCTTCCAGAACTTGCATTTCAAAGCACTTTTCCAATCTCCTTTTGGATGCCAGGGTCTGGCCTCAATTCACCCAGCTGAAAAGTAGCCAAGGGCTTTGCAGAGCAGCAGAGATTTATTTCAGAAGAGTTAAAGGTGGAATAAGCAGTGTCAGGCTGCCTCCCTTCCCCTTCAGCAGTTTTTAAGATTGGGCTTAGCTCTTCCAAAGCCTCCTGGGTGAGGTTGGCCACAGGTAGGACAGGATGGGATATAATGCCAAAGCATCATTCTCTCAGCTTCTACTGAGGAAGGTTTATCAGCTTCTGAGAATCAAGTCCCTCAATTGCAGAAAGAAAAATACTTTGGAAACCTTCATTGTCCTTTCTCTCTTCCTGGAGGCACAGAAAGCACAAGGAATAGGAGCCACAGCAAGTGGCACAATCAGGGCTATTCATGGGAACTGAGGGTGAGATTTGTGTTTTACACACAGAAAAACACAGACCCCAGTAGGAATTTTCTTTAGAACCAAGACAGAAATTAATTTAGCATTTATCCTTTTCAGACTAGTAGAAATTCTGCTGTGGCAATCCATGTATCTGATTAAAGTAATTATTTAAAAACTTGAGGGGGTTGAAAAACACATGGATACACCATTTATAGTTATTGCTCAGTAACTTGGATGCTACTAAAGATGTCATCAAGGAAGGGATAAGAAATTAAACTTGTTCTACCACTGTGCCCTAATTAAACTGTTTAGTGCAGAGATCAGCATAAATAAGGAATTAGCAAACAATGCTGTGAGTAGAGGATGATTTGTAATAGCAGCACATTGATTCACTGGGCTCAGATACTATAATTTGACTGGCAGCACTTTATTAAGTTTTGGCAGCATTTAAGCAGACTGGGAGTGCTGTGATGAAGCTCAAGCACATTAATCCAAGCTCCAGCTCTTGTTAATACTGATGAGTGAAGGCAGTTAATTGAATTATGTATGAAGTACTGCTGATTAAATATTTCACTCCTTGCTATAGAATTAACTCTGCTTTATTAACAGCCACTGTTGTCTCTAATAGTGAATGTCAGAGGGACCTCTTCTCAGCCATTTACTTTCATTTTTCTAACCATCTGCTCAGGTTGCTTATCTATGTACACATCTATTCCTGCTTGTACTGGCCTTTGAAAGAAGCATTTTTGCTTCTCACAAATGGTTGTGTGATAGTGTAAAAGTTCTATTTCCTTACAGAACAGGTTTCAGTGAAACTCTTAAATTAATTTTTCTCATTGACAATACAATAGGATTCTACAGATTACATAGACACAGACTTTTGAATGATGCCGTCTCCAGAATGAAATGCAGCATTAATGAGCAATTTTCATTTTGCTTTGATGATGATTTCTACTTCCAGTTTTTACAACATTTTAAAAAATTGTATATAAAACCTCTGATGATGAGGAAGAGAAAGAAAAAATCCAGACACATAATCTTAAATAACAAAGAAATTGCAAAGCAGGGCTTTACAAAATAAATAAGCCAGTGTCCTTTCAGGAACTCTGCTGAACAACTACAAGAATTACTGTCCTCATCAGCTGGCAGATGTTTAGAATTAATCTCAAAGACAATACAACTGGAAGAGACCTCAGTTATTTAGCTGTTCAAAGACAAACATGACAGAAGCTTATCAGGACAGTGGCAGTGGTTTGGCAACAAGTACAACAAAAGCCTCGACATTCTGCAGACACGACGGTTGCTGCTGGACCACGTTTTCACAAAGCCAGGTCGGTGCTCTTTCATCCTTTGCTGAGATGTGTGAAGAGTTGGCAAAACACAGTGAAATCTGGTACTAACATTTATGTTAAAAAATATGGAATATGTGGAGTGTGCAAAGCCACAAGCTTCTACTGTTAAAAATGATTATTAACGTTTTTAAATTATACCCTGTTGGAGGTCTGACAAAGAGCCCTTTCAGATCAGCCTTGAAATATTCTAAAAATAAGCTTTCCGGCTTGGCCATATGTAAGAGGTTTTCAGTAAAATGAAATGAAACACTGTCGTGCAAAAGTGACAGAATACAGAAAATATATTTAAATAGTAGTAGAGATCAAGGCTGATAAGTTTTAATACTGCTGGGGGTTGGGTTTCTTTCTTTTTTCTTTTACTTACAGAATTTTTTTCCCCCATAAGCTGTTAGGAAACTAACGACTGGGTACTTATGGATACTTATGGGTACTTAAGAAAGACAAAAGACTGTGGCTGAAGTCAGGAAAGGAATGGAGCATCTGGCTATACTTCTTTTTTCTCGGGGAGTTTCTCTCCAAGGACCAGAGATACCGCGAGATCGGGGGGCAAGTAAAAAGATGGGGTTGGGGCAGCTGCTCTCTCTCGCCTTTTGGCATCGGAGGAGGATGGCCAGGCTGTCGCTTACTGCGGGGAGAATTCACCAGCACCGCTGGAGCTCAGCCCTGAGGGACCGATCACCATCTGCTCGTGTGCCCCGGGAATCCCGAACTTCGCCTCTCCCTGCCCTGATCGGAGCCCGGCCGCCGCTGTCCCGCCCCCGCTGTTTCTTCGGTACCGCTCTGCATTTTCTCCACGACGTAGCCCGCACGGTCCCAGAGTTCCAGCTACCACCGCGGAACTTCTGATAAATCTCGTCCACCACCCCGCGATTTTTGCTCATTCCTGCTGGCTGTGACGGTAACTGCACCAAAGGGGAACGTGCCGGCTGCCAAGAAGGCTTTTTACTGGGTCTCTGGTTCTGTTTGTTGTTAATGCTGTAGTTATTGTTGTTTTGCTTACCTTGTTATACATACTAGTAAAGAACTGTTATCCCTATCCTCATATCTTTACCTGAGAGCCCCTTAATTTAAAAATTATAATAATTCGGAGGGAGGGGGTTTACATTCTCCATTCCAGGGGAGGCTCCTGCCTTCCCTAGAAGACACCTGTCTTTCAAACCAAGACAAATACCTAGCAAAACACAGAATTGCTGCATGTCCACTATTCCATGTTACTTTGTAATCCATTTATTTCATAAATACAGCTGAGGAACAATCATTTTAAAATGTCTTTGGACAACACAAAGCCCAGAGCAAGTACCTTTGTAGAGATGTTTTGGGACTTCTGTTCTACTTTCATTGCTAAGACTTCTGTGCCCCCAGGAAAAAAAAATTACAATTAAATTGATGTAGTAACATGAATCAGTGAAGGAAATGCTTATAAAACAATGTTTAATGATAGTGAGTTAGGTATTTCTTAACTTGAAATGATCGCTTACTTTTAAAATTTTAAAGGTTTATTAAACCTTAACAAAAATACAGCAAAAGGACTAAATAAGGAAAAATTACACTGCTGGGACCTGCCCACACCCCCCCCCCCACCTGTGACTACCAGCCACGTGGCTTGCCTTGAATAGAAGTTCCTTCCCCTTTTGTATCTCTAGCCCCTCCTAGAGTCCTGTCAGCAGACTCTTTCCTTGCTGTCCAGTGGTAGAGTTCACTTTCTTGGCAATCAGGTGTTACCATAGTAACAAGTCAACCCTCCCAAATGCCTGGACTACCAAGGCCATCCCGTGAAAACAGTGGGCGGGGGGTGGGGGAGAGGACATATTATAGCAACATAACTATACATCTACAAAACTTTTCTTAGCATACATATAATGTTCACCCCTTAATTGTGAGAGCCAACCATCTCATTACTCATCTATAACTCTCAGGATCTGAGGGTACAGCAAGGCCTCCAAGATTGCTTTCACATGACTTTTCCCTTGGTATTCTTTTAATTATGGTGTTTTAAAACAAAATTTCAATTGCGCAAATACTATTATCGAAAACTCTGGTTCATGATATAAGTTTCAAGATAGGACTACTCTTGATTTTTCTTCTACTCAAATACGATGCCGACTAAAATCCTGTATAAGACTAAGGATGTTCATTAACAGAAAACAGAAGGTACCTCTCTGGAACCCCTGATTCTCTCTGTATGTTGAAGGATGAGTTCAAGTAACTCAGAACAAGTGCCAAGGGCAAAGACAGAAACTAAAGCTAGAAACTTATTCATTGTTCAAGTTAGAATCTGGTCCAATCGCCACTGCAAAGTTACTTTGTTTTGCTTTGGTAGATCTTTGGAGGAGAGCAGGGTTACCTGAACACAAACTGGATGATGCCATAACTTCCTTTGGAAAGTGCAATGCCTGGTGATCGGGGGTTAAGACTCTCAACACCAGAAACCACTGGCTAAAGCCATGTAAAAATGGAAGAAAATGGTTACCAGCAGAGGCTGGAGGAGTGCACATTACAGAAGGTCCAGCTGTGTTGGAACTCTGATGGATGGCTGAAAACTTCGAGCTTTCTGAATTTAAGGGTGCCAACCCTCAAATAAATACCTCATTTGACCTGAGACCTTGGAAAAGGCTTAAAAAAAAAATTGAGTGATAGCACAGAAACAGTGTGTGTGTAGTTTGGATAGTATTGTGTGATCTCACAGGGTGAAAAAACTTAGATTTGGGGTTTTAGTATAGGGTGATATATGGAAGCCAAGATGAAGAAATTTGGGTGTGGGTTAGTTGTCTTTTTTGTACCTTCTTCACAAATCTGGATGGTTTTCTCGGGTGAAGGATGTCTGCATTGCAGGTTTTGGGTGATCATAACTGGGTTAGAAGAATAAATAATATAGATGTCAACTGTTTATTGGATAATTGGGACTTAAATAGCCTTGAACAGACACCATTTTAGGTCACTTTTTCGAGTTGTTAGAGAGAGCTCACATCTCATGAGTTTGTAATAGATAAGGATAATAAACTTCAGAGTGAGACTTCAAAAACAATGTCTCCTGAGTTTCATTCGCCCTGACCTTGGAGCAAGAAAGAGCCTGGCATTCCAACACAGCTGGAATTTTGAACTGCCTATGAAAATATTGATTTGGGAGTCACAGGCTGTGGAAGGGATGAGGAGGATAGCCACCTGTGGAGGAAGCTCTGCTTGTTTCTCAGGGGTTCCACAGATCATGGCGTGCTGCTGAGGGTGCCAGCTGGCCTGCTGCCACGAGGCTTCTCTGTGCCACCAGTCTCTGGGAAGCCTGTCCATGGAATCATAGCACATATTCCAAACAAGAATTGCTGGTATTTCTTCACTATGAAAGCTGATGAGCGGCAGATTTTCTTTCAAAAGCTCAGACTTCCAGGGCTTCTCCTGACTGGTTGTGGTGGAGGCATGGCTGTGGGACTCTCAGGAGAGTTGCTGACAGCAGAACTGGAAGTGTTTACTTATGACTTCTGTCTTTACTCCCATCTCTTTGGCTTGCCCACATGAACACTTCCCATGACCTATTCCAGAGACCATGGATGAAGAATACCTGATTTATATAATTTTCCATATTCTTGAATCACTTCTGTTCCTTGAGAACATGTGATGGTTTCTCATGTTACCTTTTTGTTCTCTCAGTAAAATAGAACTTTATCTAGTGAAGAGAAATGGAATCCTCTTCTTTCTTGAAGAAAGAACTAACCTTGAGGTTCCCTGTTTTTTGTTTACAATCACATTTAACACTCTGAATGGCAAAGCTGTGCAGAGCTGAGGAATTAAAACCTCAGACATGCAGGATGTTGGTTATTGCTTTAAGACTGACATGCTTTGGGATCCTTTATAACAAGGAAATCTTACTTCATTTTATTCAGTTAATTATAATCAGTTTAAAAATTGAGATTAGAACAGGAGCTACATACCAGTCTTACATAATTACACATAATGTGTACCTACAAACACATTTTGTAATTCTTCCTGGTCAAATTTTAACTTTTTACCTAATAACTATCATTTTGGTTGTGGTAGAATTCAGAAGCAACTCCACATACCCAGATTATTCTCTACACCCTTTATACTGGGGCAAATCTGAGGTAAAAATGGTGAGAAGAGGCTCAGTCCTGAAGACACTAAGTTTAGAACAAGAAATACCTACAGAACATGGTGAACTCAGTAGGTGATTCATTTCCTGTTGAAGATGATTCCTAAAAGCTCAAGTATCTCCAGAAGGTCACTCCCACCTTCAGAAAACATACACAACAACTTATTTTTAGAGTTATGTAGAAATGCCTTGCCCACACAGTAAATTGGACATATGTTCTTGGATTCAGCTGCCAGTTTTGTTGAAGAATTCTGGTCTCACTGTTTTTACTAAATAAAATTTTGCATTTATTTTGGTCAAAACAAAAACCAATTCTGGATAAAACCATTGCTCATGGACCTTGAGAGTTAAGTCCGCTGTTGACGCTCTTATGTTTGGTTGTGGGTTGCTGCCCCTCCTTGAAGTACATTCCTAACTTTAGATACTGCAGCTGGAAAGGATGCTGGATTGAGCACATGCTAAGTGGCATTGCTAAATCAGAGTGAAAGTGGTAACTCTTCTGCTGCTATCCTTTGCACAATATGGAAATGTTGCTCCTCTATTCCAAACATCCTCTGCTGACTGGCCCCAGTAGCTTCCTGTGTCTGCACAGAACACTGCACATTCACCAGGCCATAAACGAGGGAATGAAATACCCAAACTCCTGCGATCTTTTATCAAATTCATTACCTGCAGTAGATTCCATACTAGAAATGTGCACAAAATTTCTTATGTGTAAAATTGGGACGTATTTTTTGTAGATGAAAGGATAATCAGGCTGGTCTGAGGGTTCAATAATTGATGTTGTATTTGAAATTTAAAATAAGCTCAAATCCCCAATTCAGCTATCACTGAAAACACTGGTTTGGATAAAATACTCTACATTATTTGCAAATGACAGAGTACAAGCTATTTTAAATAATCACAAGAATATTCTGAAGGTGTATGAAGAAACTAGAGCTGAGCATTGTGTACAATGTAGTACCTGGGGCGGTGAAATTACAAAAA
>VXBC01004072.1:254533-271477 GCA_013399945.1 Ploceus nigricollis | reverse complement strand
AAAAAAAAAAAAAAAGAGCAGAGTAAAAATTCTTGAGGAACAATAAGAAATGGGGTAAAAAGGTCAGAGAGACATTTGAAACTACCAAGCTGATCCACCTTCTACGTCTACAAATAAGACAATAGGCTTTTCCCAATATTCGTTGGCTGATATTAATTTCGAATTAGATATTAAATCCTGATTTTCTGTGGCTTTTTTCTAGAAAACTGATTTTTAAAAGCCCAAATCCTATCAGTGATGTTCACAAAAAATATTCAATGTTAAAAACCATTAAAAATGCAAAAATAAAGGGACAGACTTCTGAAAAGACCGTGCTGGGAAAAAAAGGTTTTGCATCCCAATAGTTGTTTCAATTCTTAAAAGCAATTTAAAAAAATAAAAATCCAACCTGAAATTATTTGTGCATCTCCACACAAAGACCTTGGCATTCAAGGAGCACTTTATCCATCTTCACACATCATAAAATTCCACTATTTAAGTTCTCTCTTGTAAAATAATTCATATTTGCTGTTCTTCAACCACTAGATTAATTTTTACCGCACATATATTGTTTCCTGGTATTAAAGAATGCATGCTTGTCCTGGCTTGTAAGATAAGCTTGTATTCTATTTGCCATCTGTTGGAGGGTGGGCAATTTTCTTATCTCTTCCAAGAACAATGTCTCCCTCCGGGGAGAGATCTTCTGTTAATAGACTATTGAATGACTCACCGCATGACTAGCAAAGTTACATCATCCCATTGTGAGATGCTTAACCCAGAGGGAGGAGCCAAGCATCCATACCTGTATAAAACAGCATGTTTGGAACACCAGGCCAGCTTTCTTCGCTGGATTTTTCCAAAGAAGCCACCTTCTTCTCTGCTGATTTCCGGGGGAAGACCAGGCTCAACTACTCCATCACCAGACCATTGGAGAGGACTGTGCCCCTCTGCAGGTCACCACTTCGGCGGCGTTTCATCTGCCACTCCAGGAGGAGCAGCCACCATTTGACTGGACTATTGCCAACACCCTGACCCCCTCAGGGTGCCAGGTTTCTGACTCCATCAGAGTTCTGTTTGTGCTAATTGCATTTCTTTGGGTTTTTTTTTCCTCCCTTTTCAAATTTTTTTTTGTTTTGTTTTGTTTGGTTTTTGTCCTAGTAAAGAACTGTTGTTCCCATTCCCATAGCGTTGCCTGAGAGCCTTTTAATTTTGGAATTCTGGTAATTCCGAGGGAGGGGGTTTGCCTTTTCCATTTCACGGGAGGCTTTTGCCTTCTTTCACAGACTACTGTCTTTCCAAACCAAGACAATGCTGTAGATAAATGTTTTGTATATCAAACATTTGAATCTTAAATATGAAAAATCTCTATAGGTGTAGGTATATATACAAATATAAATGTGTCTGTATGAAGCTCAACTGGAGATGAGCTCATGGGAAGCTCATATGGGAAGGAAGACGGTTTTTAAAAAAGATGCTTGAAAAAACCCAAAACCCTAGTATCAGCATGAAGAGAACAATGACATTAAGGTGTTAGAGGCTGGTGAAATGTAATATTTTGATCTTCTTCTCTGGCTGTTGGTGTTTTGGTTTGCACTACACAATGGCTAGTCTGTTTGGAGGACTTGGTTGCAAATATAGGAAGAAGAATTTGATCATTTATTAGTGCAATGCCTAAACATACAGGAATTTCTGCTTGCTCTTTGGAGCAGGTCGTTTTATGGAGCTCTGCTGGTGGCTGAATGTCTCTGCTGAAGCAGTGGGGTTTAAGGGATGAAATATCCAACTGAGCTCATGAAAATGCTAAAGTTTCATAATTTCTGTTAAGCTTCTAGTGAATTCAGACTCTGACAATGAACAAATCTGGGCATTAGCTCAGACAGCCAATGAGGAGATGTAAATATAGTTGGAATTATGTTCATCCATAATGTGAAATTCTCTATGTATCTGCAATTCTGTCCATTCATAGTATGAAATTCTCTCTGTATTTAACTTACGTTCTCGTGAAGTATCGGCAGGGACAGAACGGAAAATCAAGTGGTTCTGTGACAAGATTACCCACAGCTATATGGAGGTGAGGCACAGTATCATCTTGACTTCTCTTAAAATATGTCACAAAGTGAAGAGGCAAGTTAGGGAGTGAAAACACACACCAAATTTAGAGTCTCTGAATAAGGACACTTGAATCTGGTTCTATTTGTTAAACTCCTGCTGTAAAAGAAAAGCACTTTCCTAAAATATCAATTTCCTGCATATTTAACACGACAGTATGGAGGACTCCTGTGAAGTTCAAGACAGTTTTAGAAGTCACATCAGTAGGAGCTTTAGCATAATCATAGAAGAGCATGTTCTGGGCTGGAGTGCCCAGTGCACTGTTTTTGACTGCAGATTCTGGCTATAAAAGCAGATATGTCGAGCCACAGAGCGGGACATTTAGAGGGAAAGTGGAGCTTTGCTTTACTGACACAAGACAGAAATGTTCACTGCCTCTCTCTGCCCAGGTATGGTAAAAGGCAGAGTTGCTGACAACTCTTTAGTGTATAAAAGTGTATGGAATTCAAGGAAGAACCCAGTGCACCCCTCTGCCCAGTCCCACAGAGGTGATGTCTGCAGACAGGTCATGGCACAGGATTTAGTACCCCGTTCCTCTAAGAGGCAGATGTTACTGCAGTTTAGTGCAGTTTAGGAAAACCGTAGGTGTGTGATTGGTAAGCAAAATGACATCTTTAAAACACTTGTGAAAACATTTTCTTACTAAAGCCAGCTGACATTATTCCAAGAGCTTTGTATTTAAAAGCCTGCAACCTCAGAATCCCCTCTCCTCCAATCAGGATCAGCATGCTCCACAAAATCCTCAGTGTAAATATATGGCCCAGCAACACTATTATGTACTGAGTAGCTGAAAGTGTCTTAATGTACATTATGCATGAAAACCAATGCAAAACGTTGCAGAACAAGGTCAAGCAGGAAATTGAAAACTAAATGTCAGTATCTCAGTAACAGCTTCCTGAAGGGCACATTAGAAACAGTTTACCAGAAATCTTTCCAGAAGCAGGCAAGAAACAAGAACCTATTTCACTTGAACCCATTTCTGCTGCTTATAGTTCTTTAAAATAATTTAACTTTCTCTGGATTTCCATTTGTGGCAGGGTTTAGGAGGTGGGGGGGTTAACTGATTCTTCAGTTTTTTTACCCCACTTTCAACCCCTAAGAGAACAGAGGATACTCTTCCAGGCACTGAGGTTCTTACTTAAAGATTATTTAAGTTCTTTGGAACTTTACAGACAGAATAATGAGGGTCTTCAGGCACTAAATGATACAGTAGGTGCCTCCTGGGATCTTCTTACCTAAGCCAGTTAGATGCCAAACTCTCAGAGCCTTTTGGGAGAAGCTGTGTATCTCAGATATTTACCTTCTTTTCTTTGGCCAGTCATTTGCATTTTAAAGCACTTGAATAAAGTTTGCAGATCTGGCCATCAATCTTAACAAGCCACCGGAACTTAAGACTGCTAAACTGTGGAGGCCCATAAGCCTACCAGGGAAGGATCCGTGGCCATGCCCTGGAAGGGTAGACCGTAGGCTTCAGGTATTCCCCACAAGTTAAGGTGAGGAAAAAGGCTTCCCCCATGGTGCTCTGTGGCACCATGTTAATTGATCCCAGTTCTGCCTTCCCCATTGGCCAGTTGACTTTACCTACCCCTTTTACCATGTTTGTACCCCAGTTCTAGAAAGTTCTCTGTTCCCTGTTTCCCCATTGGTCCTTGTATCCCCACCTATCCACTTAGGTATTCCCTATTGGTTCTTGCCCTTTGCCCCGCCTATGTACTGCCCCTGTGCCCTCAGATCATTGGTCCCTGATGCTGTGCTCTGCCCCCTCCCTTTCCCTATACTTAAACCTGGACGCTCTTTTGTTCCCTGTTTTCTATCCCTGGACTCCTTTGGTGTCTGGCTTCAATAAACCCTGTTGGAATTACATACAGAAGACCCTTCCTGCTTTTCGTTCATCGAGCTATCCATGGTGTGTGTGAACAGTGTGACTGTTTCTGTGCCTGCCCGAATGCCTTCCAGTGGAGATGGTTTCGGGAAGGTAGCAGCAATTCACCATCTACTCACGCCACTACACTAAACCAGTTCTGAAAGTAAAAACTGTTAGAAAAAAAAAATCCTGTATTTCAATCTGCACTTTCTAAATTAAAATGTGTTGTTTGTGAAACCAAGAAAGTTTCTTTTTCTTTTGTATTTCATAATATTCACATTCTGGAGCTCCTTCATGTCTTTATGTTTACAATCTAATGGAATTTTAGGCAGAGTTTTAATGCAAAATGCAAAAACTATGCAAATGTAAAGTGTTTATTATGACAAAACAGATACCAATAACCATAAATATTCATGACTTGATGTCACAAGCTGGGAGAGTTTGAGAGTCATCTTCTACAGCAATTACTTCCTTAAGCAAATATCCGAGCCTGCCCAGATGTAATTTATTAATGTATTAATTGAGAGAAGGCTGTGAAAAGAGTAGTTACAGAATCAGCAACAAAGGACAAATAATGGTAAGGCAGACAAACCTGCAAATAGAAGCTTCATGTCTTTTAATGCAATAAAATTTTTGCCACTTTAATTAGTACTTTTCCTCTGGCTTTTCCAGAATTCCATAGTGGTTTCCCTGCGAGGTGTAGGAATTGAGTCATATCTCTACACACAGTGTAGTGACTGGAAAAAACACAGACCCTGTTTTAAGTCAACAGAATCACTTTATTAAGCACATACCAGTATTTATATGTTTTTTCAGTGTACAAGTTTAGGATCAAACTATGCAGCCATAGTGATTAGGAGACTAACCAGTCACGCAAAGAAATGGCAGAGCAGATGTTTCTTGCTCTTTTATCCTGGACACTCTCACACATTCCACACAGCCTCCACAGTCCAGTGTTCTGGGCTGCTTAATTGAAGCATTCTCACATAGGCTTTTATGGCTGCAGATGATCTTTGGTATGCACTTTCTCATGGGAAAAAGGTGCTTGTTAAGGTCAAGAGGAGCAGCTGCTTCAACACACAACTCTTATGTCGCAGCTCAACAAATAGGTAATTTTCATCTTTTTTTCCCCTCTTGATTACTCTTTTTTTACGAAACCAGGCAGAGGAGTTGCATGAAGAATCATGTAAAATAAGCTGGGAAAAAGTATTTAAAATTCTATCTAAATATTAATATTCTCTGGACAATGTTCTTAACTGGGAAAGTAAATCCAAGTCTTTGGCAGTGAGAATGATGTGACCATTGCCCCAAGACAGTTAAATGGCAGGACTTCCATCATTTTCACCAGGCTCTGGGTGAGGCACCACCTTCTCCCTACTGCACTCTCTAAAACTAAACCAACACAAGTCCTGCCACAAAGCAGCAAGTCCATAAATATACAATTACAATGAGCAATAAAACCTTGAGAGACTAGTTTCGCTATTAGTTTAATTTATACTCCTGTTAACCAATTTTAAATGCACATTAAAATATTAAGTAATTCCGAAGATGTCAGTGCGTGGATAATAGAGCCTGCCAAGGTCATGCAATATTAGTGTTTCAGCCATAGCCTATTAGACTTCAGTCATTTGTTCTTTATTTTAGGAAAGCCTAATCTGAAGGAAGAAAAGCCATTTGAAAATGCCCAATTGCAGGATAGGAAAAGCAAAATGGAATCTGAACTCCCTCCTGAGAAATGCCTTGACATGCACTTGTGAAAGGGAATTCCGTAGCCATGACCTATGTAGCCCAGTTTGGAAATACAGAATGTTGACTCCATAATCTGAGATGTTCTCTCCTATGTCATATGCTGTATTCTGAGTCATACAGAACAGCTAAATCCCGCAGTTCTAAATTGGGACTAAAGCTGGGAATTACCTATCACTCCCAGCTGCATCCTGACATGGCTTTAACTGCACCTGACTGAGATTTGGAGGAGCAGCTCCTCTCACAGCTGAGCATCCTGTTCATCCTGTACCTGTTACTTCTGTGGTAACACCAGCATGATCCCAGTGCACAGGTTTAATCCTCCCATTCAGCCCCTCTCTTCCATGAGAAGCAAAGGATACAGTATTAAAACATGATTTCCTCAAAAAGCACATTATTAATGGAATTGCAGTGTGAACACTCTAGGATAAAAGAGATGGAGGCTCACTGCACAGCTGTGGAAATAAATAATTTCACTGCAGTTAAAAAACTTGGAAAGAGATGGTTTTAAATAAAACCATTGTAAAGGGAATACAATCTTGTAAATATTGATTTTTAGTTTTTTTTAAAGAATCAGCTTCTGATGGCCTTTATTCAACGGCTGTAGCATTTGTCTCAACAAGCAAATCCCACTGTTTCCAGTGTGACCTATTTTCAGACAGAAGTAATAACCTAGGATTTTCTAAACTGGCAGCAGCTCTTGCTTTTGTAGCAACTACTTCAGCCAGACTTGTATCCTAATTATTCTAGTGTAGGAACCACATGATGCCTGGATTTCAGAGACTCAACTAAACCCAACTTGACCAATTTCATAAGCAAGGAGGAAAAATCTGATCTCTTCATCTATCGATTGAAATGTCATTGTTTTACTGCAAGTGCTTTCAGCCTTTGGGTTTCATTTTGAACTGGAAAAAGTTGCTGTGGAATGGGGCTGTTCCTTGGCCTGGACATATCCACCCTCCTTCCTGCCTTGCCTCTGAAGTTATAGTATGAGATAGTGCCAAAATGTCACTGCAGATAATAATTTGTAACATTCCTCAGCTCTATTAATGGAGTGGCAGCTCTGGTAATGCCCATGCAAGAGGTGCCAGGCCCTCGGTGCCCATCCTGCTGCTTCTGTGCTGGGGCAGCTGCACTGCTTCATGTCAGTTAGCCAAAGCACAGGGCTGATTCAAAGGATCTGCAGGAACGTGTTTTTCTTCTTTAATCAACAGCACAGGGACACCAGGCAGACCAGCCTGATGGCACAGGCATATCTAAACTGGCTGCGTGAGTCTCTCCCAGCCTCCAACTGCTGTTTTGAACTCAGCTTATCCATTTTTCCATTTATTCCGCATCTCATTTAATATTTGTAAAATTACCTCTCTGAATAAAGACCTTCATTCTTCACCAAAACCCTCACGACAAACTCATAGATTAAAGACACAGGAAGAATAAATTAGAGGAGGTCATAAAAAGGTCCTAAAGAACCACCTCTGTGTTGGGGTAGAACATCTGTCTGCTACGTGCTCTAGTGTCAAGTGAACAACTTCCAGTGTGACCTGGTTATTTTGTGCTCCATTCCTGAGTATTTTTATCATCATACAGGCTCTGAAAGGCTGCAAGCTCTGAAAGGCTCCAGGCCAGGCTGTTGTCTACAAGCACTTGTGAATTACAGACATGCCATTTGCACTGCTGTAGTTAACAACCTGTCAGGTTTCCCATTATGATGTTATGCTGTTATTTTCAGGGTTTATGTCCTGGCTATAAAGTTGGTGACTGCTTGGTCTGGAAACACTAATCCATTTTTTTGGTACATTTTATAAATATAAAATGAACAAGTGTCCTAATATAAAATCAGTCTCTGTTCAGAAAGGTAAAAGGTGACAATTTTAAGTAATATTTTCAGTGCTAGAAAAAACAAATCAATAAGATTCAGGAAGATTCCTTTTTTGGGCGGAGTCATTAACCATAATAATGCAATTTACAGCTCGCAGGGGCAGCAGGTATCCAGAAATGCATTAAGTAGGTGACTGTATTTTGAGGTGAGTTCTGAGAGGATAAATCTTTCACTGACCACAAATAGTATGTGCCCAGATATGCCATGATGGGGTGATGGTATAGAACATCTGTATTTTAATCTGTGTAAGTAGCGGCATGTAAAACTTATCCAAATAATAATTCCACATCCTCCTAGGCAGGCAGATGTAAATAGTGAGCATGGATTTTGCTCTTGAGTACGTTCAATGAATTCATGGTTCAGTGAATTCAAAAGTGACCTTTTTAGAGAGGTGTTATGATAGGAGGAAATTTTCACTAAGTACAAATGAGCAGTTTCAAACTATCAAGTCTCCAGCAATTCTCTATTTGAGGAGTCTGAGAATCCTACACATACACATACATGGACTTTCAGAAATAAAGTCAGCAGGTTACTGAAGAAATGCTATGATCAAATAACCCCATGAATCCATATTTAAAAGTAAAATCATAGCTGTCTATTAGGAAAGTACTTGCATACCATCGGATGTATCCACCTTTAGGTAACAGTCTCATTTCCTTTTCTTTTTGATTTCTTAATTAGGCAGGGGACAGGATTTGACAGAGGTTTTTTGTTGAAGCTTCAGTGACAATAACCAACAGGCAGAGTTACTCTGTGTAACCATGCACAAAACAGTGGTGTGATCTTACTTCTCAAGAGTTTATTTTAACCACAGATGAGGGTGTAGCTGTAGTGACCATATTTTCCTCTGTATGATGTGGCAAATTCTACACTAAATTGCAGTAATGAGATGTACAAATTAAAAGCTGCACACTGTGTTTGTATAAAGTCCTCACTGGTGGTGGGTCCATCATCAGTATAATCGGAATCATCTTACTGAAGTCAATATAATATCCTGATGTGAACAGTCTCAGTGAAAGAGAAGCTGAATTCCTAACTGACAGTCACAACTGTAATTGTAGTGCTCCTGAAATTCTTCATTGAGGTATTTTACAAGAGTAATTTTTTGAAGTGGGATAATGACAGGAGTAGCTGTGGGGCAACATCTTAGTGCCACTCACTATCCCTGTTTCCAGGTTATATTGCAATCCCTTCCAGTTCTATCTCATCCCACATAGGTTTATGGCAGAAGTACCCAAGGAAACATAAGCTGGAGCATTGTAACCCGTCTCTGATTAAGTCCAATTACATTCCACTGGGGAAGAACATTATTAGCACAGAAAAATACTGTTCCTTATTATTCTCAGTGACTTCTTTCTCCAAAGGACACTAACTTCTTTTACACTCTACCATGAAAAATCTATAAAGAGGGTTTTTATGTAGGAAGTGATGATTGCTACTGTTTTGTACAAAAACACATGCACACCCACAAGGAAAACTACTACTAAATGGTAATTAACAGCCAGAGCTCCAAGTCCCCTCCTTACATAAGGAACTGTGGCAGATGTCTACTCATTTTCAGCTTGAACTATTAGCTTAAAAAGGTCTTTGAGTCTCTGAGCAGCAATTAGTTCTTCTATCAGATTTCTTTGTGCTTCAATTCTACTCCTCTAAGTCATGGTTACCACTAAAATGTCCAGTGCCAAAGGGTGTCAAGAACTCCTTAGATACCCTGTGAAGATTAGCCAGTCACGGCGTAAAGTAAGATAAACCTTTTTGAATATATCAATACATACATCCAGCATTGTACAGGAGCCTTGCTTCTGGCCCTTAGAACTTTCCTGAATAATCCTTCCAAGTAAGTAGTTATGAGCTTTCAGTTATTAATGACTTAGTCACAGCCACTGTTCCAACTGCTTTTATACTCTGCTTGTCAAGAATATCACAGAATGCTTTGGGTTGGAAATGACCTTAAAGATCATCCAGTTACACCCCCCTAGACCTTTTCCTGTACACACCAGTATTTATCCTTGGGATTCCTTCCCTTGCTTTTAGGTCACAGTGAAGAACCTAAAAAAAGAAAGATTCCTAATACTAGTCTTACCCTTTTTATCCCAAACCCCAATTTTTGATGGTCCAGCTAAGGTAGTGCACAGGGATGATCCTTCTTTTCTTAAGCAAAAGCTTAAGAGGATGTGCTCATCATGTAATGATGAACCCTTGTAAGATCACACAGGGCTTGCTGGCTTTTCACATCAAGGTTTTGTAGCGATTGTAAACACACAGTGTGTAGGACAGCACATGTTTTGGATACTGCACTCTGAGTATATGACTACCCAAATGGTATTAACCTCTTGAACTTCTTCCCAGCTAGAAGCCATCTTCCATGCAGGTTTTGGTAGCTACAGTTGTACAAAAAACTCCTGGTACTTAATTGTTCTTTGTGCTTATAACCCATATTTAGTGTCACTGCCAGGTAAACAGAATCCGCTTCAGAATACTGGGAAAGAGGATTTTCAACTTCATCAGAAAGTATCTGGAGTACTCCTACACCAACAATGTTATCTAACCTAGGAGCAAGTGTGAGGGACAATAATTGAAAAGAATCTGCAAGTCACTGCCTTCAAGGTTTTCCTTATTTGCACTTTCCTGAAGCAGAAGAGGGACACTGCTCATGTCCTGGCAGGGGAACCTGCGGGTGCAGCAGGACAGGCCCTGGACAGCTGGTGGCACAGCAAGGTCCAACCTGGAACTTCATGTGTTGGTTATGACAAGGGAAAGCTTGACCTTTGCAGTGCCTGGTGGGACTAGGAACAGGCAAGAAGACAATTTGAATCATTTGGTCACGTCAGGATAACAAAGCAAAGGCCAGGATACATCTGCTACGTGCAATTTTCCTTTTGTAGATACCAGTTGTAACTGAGGAGGAAAAGCCACAGCTAAGAAAGACAATTAGGCTGTTAAAAGAAAAGGGATCTGAGACCACATTAGCAAAGAATTGTGTTTCAGTCACAAGTTTGTGAAGGTTTAAAATTTTAGGTCTTCAGAGCACTTTACTGCTGTTAGTTCACTTTGCTGGCCCCCTAAAACTTTTTTTTTCTTTCATGGAAGGACTGAATTAGAGGGAAAAACAGCATTTAGAGATCTGTTTGCAAAAGGGCTGCAGTTACAGACCGTATGTAAAACAGTAACTTTATTGAAAAGGCCCTTTTAGAAAGGACTGCATAGATGGGTGTTCAAAGGAGTGGGAAGGACCTGAACACAGCAACTTTTTGAGTTTCATGGTGGTAACAAAAGCACCTGTAAAGGGTAATCCCCAGTCCCAAGCTCCTTGGTCAAGTGAGAACAGGGGCTGTAGGAACCAAATCACAGCGCCACCAGGTGTTGTAACTAGGAAAAAGTCCATATTGTATTATATTTAACTCCCACATAAAATTTTTTTCAAAATCTAGTATCCTTTCTAGCTACATGATTTGTAAAGAGTCAATTTTTGCAGAATTACCAAAGGAAGTGAGAAACCAGGAAAATATCTGTTATGAAATATATTTCTTTCAAGCTACCTTTAACCGACAACCAAAGCTGACATATTATATATACTAACCTAAGTTCAAATCAGTAAGTGAATGATTTCCAGTATCTATGTTCTATCACCCTGAAGAAATGAACTGTTCCAAAATATTGCTTTCTAAAAGAAAAACTGCTATTATTGTTCTAATAAATAATTATATATGGCTGGTTAATTCCTCAGAGGCAGCAGCAGACTGCATGATTTTGAAGGGTGTGTGCAGACTGTTTAAAGTACTGATGTAGCTCAGACAGCACCACTGTTTTCACTGATATGCAAAATACACCAGATGGTGAGTGATACTGCAGCCTCCTGAAGTTCCAAAATAAGACCAGGAGAGATGTTATAGTTAGAAAAGTGAGCAGTGCAGAAGTAGTAATCAGTAGGTTTGGATTTTGCTGTTCAGGCAGCTACACTAAGTGATCACGATCTCAGTGTATGACACAGACCCCTCTGTGACTGCACAGCGGCACAAATTGAGAGCTGAAAGTTTAACAAGTGTGTGGGTTTGAAGCTTTTCATTGCTCAGTTTCAAGCCATGGACAAACAGTTTATGGTTCTTACAGTGACCTGCCCATCAAAGGTTATTTTTGAACATGTACATAAAGACATTTCTAATTTTAAAAAAAGCTCAAAGCTGTAATAAAAGAAATTTTAAGCCCAGACAGGAGAAACTAGGGACACTAGAACTGCCTCTGTGGGCCATAACAAAAGCACATGGGGATAGCGGGAAGTTTAAAATGAGGTTTCGGCACTCATGATCAAGCTTGTCAATTATTTCAGATTTTTTCTCCCTTGTATATCGTTATGAAATTCATGCATTTCCTCCTTGCAGGCAGTTTCTCAGTGCTTCACAACCAGTGCCCATGTTTTGAGCCAGTACAGCATTGCCAGCTGGTCAAGGTTAGGGCATAAGCCCACCAACAAGATCCTTGCAGAAGGCAGGAATAGAATCACAGAACTTCAGCAGTCTTTTCCCTTTTAGTGTAAAACAAGTTGTGAAGGAACCATGAACAGGGCATTTCTCATCTCAGAACCTCAGGGAAAAAGGTAGGCTTCGACTGGTGATCTGTGGCCAATAATGAATCCTAGTGGATAGAGATCTTTATCTGGAATTAGAGTTCGTTTATAGCTTTTATTACAAGGAAGGAGAACATCATTTGCTCCCTCAGCAATGTTCACTCATTATTTGATGGATTTCCTCTGGTTAGCTGAGGTTGGTACTAGCACCCTGTAAAGTAACTTTAGATTTGGTATAATTCAGTAGGGGGGCCCAAAGACAATGTCTTCCCTGAGAATGAAACACTTACATGCTTGTATTATCACACAGTCCAGAGTTTCCACAACAGGATGGAGGTTTGCCAAGTGCACTCTGTGAGCACAAAGTAGATTTAACAACCTTTATATTTTATGCTTACCAAAGCCCACTTTCATAATGGTATGAAAAAACAGAACCAGTATGAAAAGAATCAATACAATCACAAAGATTATCAAAGGTTATACACATGTAATTGAACAAACAACAAGGTTACCAATGAATTTGGAATATGAGTGTCTTGGTCACCTGGAAATTGCTTGCATCACTTCAGCAATACCACATATTCATAGTCACAACCAAAGAAAAGACATGAAAAAGGGTATTTAAAGGTGTTTTAACCCATCAAGAGCTACTTTGGTATTCCACACTGGAAAAAGTCTATGTAGTAAGCGTTTGTAATAATATAAATAATTTTATTATTATGCAAATCACCATGCAAAAAGGAAAGTATTCCTTCTTCATCCTTGAACATTCCCTGAAGTTTAATTTGGAACCTAATTTGCATTCAATTTACATTTTGAAGTTCTACTTACTTTCTACTTTGTTTGCCTACATGATTTAAATCATAAGAGCAATTCTTTGCTTATAGAACAGGTGAGAGATGGAGAGTGGTTTCTGCTCCAGTAGCAGATACACAAATCCAGCCTTGATGAACTTTCCCTCCTGCACTTGAGAACTCTGCATCTCTCTTTCAAGGCTGGGCACCAAGACAGACCTGAGCCACAGTTCCTGTGCTGAGAGAACCTGCCATGTCTCATTGCTGCCTTCTCTTGGAGCACTGAAAGAAGCGAATTTGGGAAAGACACTGTGAGGGGTCTTGTACCTCATCTCTGCCTACATCCTCCCCTTCTGTAAGATACACATCACTGACTGCAGCTCAGTGGCTTATAGCAGGAAAAAACCTGTGTCTAGATGAACATTAGAAAGGGATTTAAATTATTTTTTTCTAAAATCTATCCCAGAATATGGGGAGTCTGGATTTGGGGAACATAATGAAATATGGCTTGATTTTATGTACTTCTCAATGGCAAATCTGCACAGGATCCAGTGCGTTTTTAGGACTTGGCTTAAATGCTTCCAAAACAGACTAAGCAGAAAAACTTATGAATGGCATATTCTAACCCAGGCATATTGTGATACACTCCTAACTGCATTCTTACACAGCTCTCCATGGAAGAAGTAAGAGTTCAAAGAGAGACAGTGACTTTACTTTGAAGTAGGTGAAAAGTATTTACCCAGCTAAAGCTGTGATAGACAAACTCCAGCAACTCCTCCTGGAGTGTTTTACAATTATACTGCCCCTAATTAATCATCTCTGCATTTGTGGCTGCTCCCCCAAGCAGCTACAGAGCTGGATTCATGTCAGTCATATTAGCTGAGATGCCAGTTCTGAACTGCAGTGACAGGCTGTTGGACAAACACTCCTTTCTAATATCATTGGGGGTGTTCACTTCCAGCCCTGGGTCAGGACGAACAGCTGTGGGAAGAAAACATCCTGGCAGATGGCTGTAGCTGTTTGCTTCAGTGCATATCATCAACTCCAGCAATAGTTCCTCAGTCTGCCTGGCAGCTCTCACCTCTCAGGTGCTAATTAGCATCTCATGTGAGATCTGATACGGGACTGCCACCAACACAGATAAACTTAATATGCACCAACAGATCCTTTGTGATGTGTTAGTCTGAGAGCACAGCCACAAATGCAGCCTTGAAATACTTTAAATATGGTTTTCAAAGGCTCCCAAATCTAGAAGAAAAAATTAATTGTTTGTACTGTAAAGTTTCATGGGATTTTTCTCTTCTGCTGAGGCTGACATGTTGCAGAGTTGAATTTGAAAGAAAGGTACCCCCAAATTCCCCTTGCTTTCTTCAAGGTTGCTTCAGTGCTGTTCATTACTGACTTTCTGGACCAGTTCTTGAGAATGTGTGCTGGGTTAGTCAGATATTCAACACCTTGGTAATTCAGATTTCCCTCAGAAAGGAGGTGTCTCTCCACACCACTCTAAAAGGTCTTCCTTTCCAGAAGTTTCTGAGTCATCACTATTTCCTCATTCATCTTCCAAGGATGTTCCTAAGCCTAAATGTCTCACAGTACTAAGACCAGAACACCACAAACAGGAACTGATCACAGGTTTCTTTACATTCTGACAATTATATTATTTTTCTCAGTAACTTTAAATTTAGGCCTGTTTAGCAAATATTTTTTTCATTCATTTTCTGCTGGGCATCTACCTGAGTTATGCAACTCAGGAAGGCTGAAATCAGGTGATTATATTCTCCAGGTTTCTTCCCCTGCTGTCACTATGAGGAACTAAACATGCACAATACACTGGAGTGTCTCTGACAGCCCAAACCAATCTCAAGTACATCTGTAAAGCTACTTTACGCTACATCAATATGTAATTAAGCTCCAGGTCTGTAGATTTTCACAACCATTTCGGTGCCAGAAATGTGTGGGCTGAAATACTTCATCTCATTTGCACTAGATTTTTTAACAAGGCAATCAGCATTTTGGGAATTGCCGGTGACTGTCAGGCTGTAACAGTTCTCACAACAGTGAAAGTAGCTGATGATAGGTCAAATCTATAGGTCCTCAGGAACAGCTCACACAACAGCCAAGCAATATTTTCCACTATTATGAGAAAGTAAGGATCACATAGCAGTTTTCTTGATGCATTCATGATAAAACTACTTTACCTTATAAGATATAGCTAATATACATAAATTAATGCATATTAATCTCAATCACACTGAAAAGATACTGCACAGAATCATTTTAGCTGCCTCTTGATTATTTATCATTTACTACATCTCAATGAAGCCAAGTTATTTAGTTTTTTTCACTCATACTTTGTTTACTAATAAAAATCAGTGACAATTGCATGCAGTGGGTTCCTGTCCTAATCTACTCTAAAATCTAATCTAAAATTGTAGAAATGCTATTACCTAGAAGTACTGCAACAGATAAATGATTTCATCCAGTTAGCAGTAATACTTTTCAGTCCCTTTCCCTTTTCTACACACAGAACTACACATTCACAAAGCAGCATCATGTTGGTTTTACTGAGAGAAAACAGGAATGTCATTAAAGTGATTTCTTCCCTGAAAAACAGCCATGGTCTTTGGATGATGGATTAACAGAAACCTTTCTGTGCTTCACAATAATGTGATGTTGAGTACTTGTCAACTAAAAATCTTTGCAATGAAAACAAATCAACCCAAAATATCTTCCCCAAAGGCAACTATATTAATTCCAGTGAAAAAAAAAATTTGAGGAAGTCTAAAATTTTAAAATTACACTTACCAGGAACAAAGCTTCCCTGGACCACCTCCTTATAAGCCCACCAGCCTTCATGGATTTTTGGTGAATTTTGTTGAGCTAGAAAGAAAAAATCAAAGAAACTATAAAATTAAGGCAAAGCATAGGACTTAATTAGCTAAACTTTAGCAACTTTAAACAGGGTACTATCCTCTACAGAAGAGTCACTCAAATTCCTAGGTGATCTTTATTCAATCTATAGAATCATGCTATGCATATGTATCTTGGAGAACTTTGTTCCTGTTCATCACACAGTAAAATATACTCTGCTTTGGAAGACTTGATCATGAACCTTAACAACTCAGGTAGAAAATGAGGATTTATAGCACTACCAGTGGCTTCTGTGCCACCTGTAAAGTCAATATGGGATAAAAATGCAGACAAAAAGAGTGCTCAGTAGTCAATACCTGAGTCCAAGTTGTCTGACTGAAAAGCAGTTTCGTCCTCCCTTTCCTGAGTTTCCCAATGATCTCTCACTTTGCATGCGAAGAAGTGGCAGAGTGAACCACAGCCAATAGCATCTGTGTCTGTCACTGCTTCACGTCATCCCACGAGCTTTGAGTTCCAAAACCAGGCCAGAAAGGCACAGCCCACAGCTTCCCCAACACTGCTCAGGTGCCAGTGCTGAGGCAGGAATTTGGTTTTTTCCATCTTCTCTGTCTGTGTTGGTGGTTTTTCATGAACAGAATGGGACTGCTGCGATAAGTTCCTTGAGATTTTATTGCAGCATCAGACTCATTACATGGTTGAGACAATAGAAAGATGGCAATAGCTCACATCTTGACAGCTGCAGCCAAAGATTTATTTGTTACAGAGCATTTTAAGAACTTCCTAGCCAATAACATATTGCTAAAGCTTACAGACAATTGTTCTAGCCAATCACTAAAAGCACACATACACCTGCTTCACACAATGCTTCCTTGTATGCTCTCTATTAACAATACACAATACTTCATTATTAAACTTAAAACCTTCTACTATCTTGCTAAGCATATTTTTCTACACTCTTAAGGTCTATCTTAGCCAAGCCTAAAACTCAAGCTATTGTTTCATGTCCTTGCTTACTGTACTATTGTAACTTTTCCATTTTCAGACTTTGCACCTGCAGCTAGTTCCAAGTTTTCTGTTCTTTCTGTTTCTAAGGCCTGCTTTTACAGCTTTCTGGAAATCCAAAAAAAAAAAAAAAAAA
>VXBC01004072.1:216904-240171 GCA_013399945.1 Ploceus nigricollis | reverse complement strand
TTTTTTTTTAGCTCCCCGGGAAGTTGTTGTGGTCATAGGGTAGAGCCTGTGTAAAATACAGGTCACTTGGGAGACCCCATTATTGCACTGCAGAACAAACAGTTTAACCAAGGCTGCAGCTGCTTCAAACTATTCTGTCAGACTTTTGGCCAAATCCCTCCTGTGCATGTCTCCAGCTCCCAAAGTTAGATCATGTCCTCTTTCCCTGGCTCTCCAATTCATGTGTTTTTATGGTCTTATTGGCACAGCAAAAGGAACTCGAGTCTCTAACTCTCAGTAATGCCAGCAATCAGTGTAAATCCCAGAGTTTTCTTGTCCAAGTGATGATTAATCAGATTTAACAAGACTGATGCAGCACTCTGCCGAACACAACACATTGATAAATGCTGCTTTCACAGCAGCTTACACCAGGGGCATTCCAAAGCACTCAGACTGATAGGAATTCTCCTGATGATTTCAAATATGCACTGAGTACCAGTACAGAACAAACACGAGATTTTTTGTGACCCATCTGCATCAGAATCTTTCTTTCAGAGGAGGGATTTCTTTAACTGTGATTTTCTCAACCCTCAGCTGGGTTGAAGATCTGAAGAATGTGGCACTGGATTTGTGCTGCTGCTGCTCAGCTTTGCTGGCTGGATGCAAGGCTATGCCAGGAGCACATTCACACAGTGGTGATGATATTTATGTCATTATTTTCTGCCCTCAGAAAGCAAGCCTGAGTGAGTGGGAGATGTCAGGACAGTGCACAAAGCAAACTCAGATAGTAATGAAATAACTAGTATCTGTTTACTCCCAAAGAATCAGGAGACTACCCCAAAATAATAAACTTTGGGTTCAGGCTTTCTTAAAAGATGCTTTTCTTCAATAGCAATCCGATAATGCTCAATATTTATCCTAGCAGTTGTAAGGCAATATTTATTCTAACAGTCTTTGCAGGGATAACAGTAGATTGGATTTGAGTGGAAAGGAGATCTATACCCTTCTCTCTCCCCTGTCCCAGAAACAGCTCACAGTAAAAAAACAATTTTTCTCCTTTGGGCAGTATTTAATTCAATTGCTCAACTTTTTGGTGTATTTGGCATAAGTAAAATGACACTTTCACCTGACTGGCATTTAGCAAACTCTACCTTTACCACATAAGCATGTCAATATATTCTTTCCTTTAATTCCTTAAGTAGCTATTTTACATCAAAGAGTAAAAGAAAAAAAAAAAAAGTAAGGTTTTGTGGGCTATCAAGCTACATTACTGAGTATTAAAACAAACCCCCAAAGATTAGACATTCCATTTTGGAAATTAAATTGATAATCTACAAGTGATCACTAATCACTTTTCATCAGACATCTTTAAAGAATTTTCAATACACAATTATAGACATGTCACAGATCAGAGGCTAAGCACACATTAAAATGTTAGGCATTCCCCATCCTCTTGCTATTAAACACAGTGGGAATCCACAGATAACTCTGCTGGAATTTGAGTAAATGTCAAGGTGTTCTGGAAGGTCAGCAAATTTCAACTGTCTCAAAAAGCACAACAATTTTAAAATTGATCGGTTACCACTGCCAATCTCAAGTGCCAGTCTTTCTGCTCTCCCCTGAACAACTTTTCATTCACCTCAGGTGCAAAAAAAAGTGACAAGAAATGCTAAAGACAGACCAACTAAGAGAAAGAAATCAACCCTAGACTCCAAAAGCCTGCTTAAATAATAGCAACATTTTCTGTCCATCTGCATTCGGCAACATTCTTGAATTTAGTGTGGCATCATCTGCACTGGTACTGTGTTGAAATGTGGAAGACAGTAATAAATGACATGAGGGACATAAAATGGCCTATTTCCTTAGGTTAATTATCATCCTAAATAGGCATTTTGTATCATTCGTCATATATTCATCATCACCATCCTTCTCCCTAGCACTGTTTCTCAATGAAGTCAGAGTCTTGTGGGGACACCCAGAGGGGCTCAATCAATTCATGTGAAGTCAGTCAATAGAAACTAGTACAGTACTAGCAGGGTTAGTGTCACAACTCCAAACTCAATTTCAACTATAAATCAGCATAAACGAGGTCAGAATCCACTTAAAATGTTAACAGAGACATCTGTATTAAGTAATAAAAACTGGTGTAATTTACCCTATTTTGAGTATCAACTAGCTCCAAGCTGCCCTGCCTCACATAAATCTGCATTAAGAATAATACAAGATTTAAACCTGTGAGTCTCCAGACCCTCAAGGCGGCTTTTTCATTACTTTATACTTTGTCTAGGCAATTATCTCTGTGAAATGCAGTGCAAAGCATGACCATTCTGATTTGGCAGTGAACTGTGAGTCAGCCATCTCTGACCTACCCAGAGAGGTTTGTACACCCTGAGCAGCAGTGTCTCTTTATTTCTATATTATGAGTAGTAGAAAATATTTTAAGAGATTAGACTAAAAGGTATTGTAAAAGTAGAAAGAACTGCTTTAATAGCTTACATTTCTCTAGGCTTTGAAGTAAGAACCACAGTCATTCCTAATGGATGAGAACAGAACATCCTAATGGATGCTTTACTTACCTCCTACACATGCTGGTATCCTTTATAAAAGGCTAATATAGAAATTTGTTAATACTTTTCCATGCATTGGTAGAGCTGAATGGTCTGTGATCCTCAATACACAAATTAATCAGCACTTTAGGGGCTGGATGAAGCCCCTAAGTTACATATGGTCCACAGTCACATTAACAGTACCCTACAGTAACATGACGAAAATGATGAATTTTAGTGTTTGCTCTTTCCTCTAAAAAAGGTATCAAAAAGACCTGTCTGGACTTCACGAAGGAAAAGGTTTCCAACCTTCATTCTAAACCACAGTGAACAAGAAGACTGCTCTCCTTACAAGGCTGTGATATTTCTGCTGAGCAGGACACAAAAGCTGTCTTGTTAAGGGTCTGAACTTCTTTCTCCTCTACTGCATCTGGTCGTATCTACAATGACTTCAACAGAACATGATCTGAACCCAGATCTGCACCCAACAATTATGGAAGAACCTAACGGTTCCTAGGTGAGATGATCTGTTAGAACTTCAGCTGAGGGTTGTAGTTGGAAGTAGAAAACCTGGATAAAAGGAGGGGACTGGCTTTGTTTTATGCTTTCCTTAAGATGGCTGTTTGAGGTTTTTTCCCTCACACTGTCACTCAGGACTGAGCTTAGAGAGAAGGGGCTGCTGCTAAGACCCTCAGTGCAGAAGAAAACCCTCAAAGGCTCATTAATTGAAGCCAGCCGGCAGTGCCATGAAAGGCCACATCAGCCAGACTTCCTGGCACTTCAAGGTATAAGTAGAATGGATTTTTAGCACATGATTCAACCTCCCAAAATGTTTCAGTTTCATTCCCTGAATGAAAGAGGTGGTTTCTGAAGAGGTGGTATCCCTTTTATTCAAATGTACAAATAAAAGCCAGAGTCAGAGAAAGATTCTCCACCTTTTAGTAGACAACTGATAGCCCCAATGAACATTTTTATAGGATTTAGACTTGCAGGTCATTTGATACATATAAAATATTTCTCCCATTGACCTGTTTCAGCTGTAAATACTCAGCACTTCTCCAAATCAGGCCTTGGAGGAAACTAGGAACACACAATTAGTGACCACCATCAAAAAATCTGGTCAAAGTGTGTTGCCAAGCAACACAAATTCTGCCAGAGACAGTGATAAAATTCTATTCTCTAGATAAGCTTTAAATTCCTTTGTGACTACCTTTTCCTCTTCCTGCAATCTCTTGCTTTATTCACTGCATCCCACCAACCTCTGCATTAAAACAATAATTTGCTCAATTAGTGTCTTTTCCCCCACAACCTTTGCAATGGAATTTCTAAAGTGTTAAGATAACTTTAGTTGTGAAGATGTACAAATTCCCCACTTGCTTCTCCTCTCATTTTTAAAGAAAACTTAAAAAAAAACCTTTACCAAATAGCCTGATTTAGTATCTACCAAGGTGATTACAAAATGAGGTCCTTCCAGTCTTTGTCCCTTACCTCACTACTTTCTCAAACTAATTTTCTCCCCTTTTTCTGCTTCCACCATTCCATAGCTTCTCATTTGGGCACAATCTCCTCCACAGCAGGTGTCTGCTCATCTGCCCAGCCCAGCACAACTGTCTTCATCCAGCCATTCCCAGTTATAGCAGATCCCAAAATCTAGCCTAAAGCCCTTCATTTGATAAGAAATGAAGGCTTTGGAACTTATTTTGAGCTTACCAAGGAAATCTGTTTCCTTCAGATGCCGACTCCATTTTTATCACACTCATATATGCAAATCTGCATGTGTGTGATGTGGTGTGCATCTGTGGGCATAATATTTGCAACCATAATAATGTGAATCTGATTTATATGAAAGAACAACAGCAGATGAGATCAAGCAACCTGGGAAAAACCCAGGAGATGAGGCACAAGTGCTTCCTTTAAGAGTGGGTTACTGAAGAGCTCCTGGGAGTAGGAGAGGGGATATGCCTGGGGAAGTGAGTCCCTAGACCGGCAGTTACAACAATGAAAGGACACTTGAAGAGCATGGACAGAACTAGGGGACACAGGTATTGAGCTGAGCACCTGCTTTTTCAGCTTTTTTTCTTCAAAGCTGCTCCATCTCCACTTATTCCATACCCTGGATTCAGGTGGAAACAAGTTTGGGAACTGCACTAGTAAGCAGCAAAATGTTGGAAAAAAGAACACAAAAATAGGCATCAAAGAGAGATCCTTTATTTTAAACATTCCTGCCATAACAGGTAGAGGTTTAGGAATCTCCTGAGCCAGAGGTTCCGCTGCATTAACCTAGGAATAACAGAAAAATAATCCTCACTGCTCTCACCTCTAGGAAGAGGCAGTCTCTAGCTAGGACAACTCAGGTGTATATTTAGAAAGATCAGTGGAGCTATGCTGACTTACTGTACAGAATATCATTTAGGCTGTAGTAGCATCCAAAAACTCCAATTAGGAGGAGAGTTCCATCCTGTCAGGCACCAGATGAATACCCACAGTCAGGCATGCCCTATTCCAGGGAGACAGGCCAGGCTGCCTTCATATGCTTCTAATTGGGCTCTTCTTGTAACTCATCCTGATTCTGCAACATTTGCAGATTGCAGCTGTTTGTTTACTTCACTGGACTGGAACATGAGAATTACTTTAGTGCATCCCTTATGGAATGCAGGCATTGCAAGTAGACTAAAGGATGCAACCCAGGGCCTAATGGTAAGTTATAAAACATACCTTCGTCCTCCAGGCTCCAAATATTTGACAGGATCATCAATTTCTGTCTATCATAAAAAAAATTGATCTCAGCCCTGCAGGCTCAATAAATAGGACATTCATGATTCAGACATCTTGACCTGCCTATGGGAAGTTGATAGCTCCATCCAGATCTTTCTTGACATTCTGACCTTCCTCTCCTTTTGGGGACGAAACCATGGAAAGAGAATAAAAAGAAGAGATGATGTACATCCATCTTCCTCATATTTTGTTCTGCATCTGAAATGAATTGAAATCGGCCCTTTCTGAAACAGCCTTTTCTAATGCTTTTTTCAGTGGGATATTAACAATGTTATTTTAAACTCATTGTCTAATTGTCTTCAACAATGCAGAAATTCTGAGCACCTAAATATGACATGAGGTCCATAATGTCACTTATAACTAAACAACTCTACGAGAGGGATCATTAAGCTCATCATAGACATATTTTAAAAAAAAACCCTGTTTTGAGGCTGATAAAAGAACAAAAGCAAAGTCAAGGTCCCAAGTTCAAACAAATTCTACCCTGTAGATAACAAGCAGAAGATTCTCTTGGGGACAGTGGGAACTAAAACCAACTGTTGCCTTTCTTCAGGAACAGAGATGTTAGGTAAGGCACAAGGGAAAGAAGGCCACATAAAACACTTGTAATATTTCAGCCTTACCAGAGTTGTACCTGGGAAGGCTTTTACTGGCAAACATCCGACTCTGTCAGCTCTTTGTTACATAGCAGATTTTATTCCGCAGCTGAAGACCTTCAAAATAACAAAACCATGCAAAGGAAAAGCAGATTGACTTTTTGGCAGGAAGTCAATGTGCAAATACTAATGAAATAATCTCAGTAAGCAGTCAGACTCTTCAAAGGTCAACAGCAACACAGTGGAGAACTTCAGCATTTAAGTTATTAACAATTCTGTCTTCAAGGATTCTGGCAGCTTCTGTGCTCTAAGTTAAGGGTTTTAAAAAAACAATCAAGATTTGATGACTGAACAGTCAGGGTCTCTACATCTCTATTTCTGTGACTCTTCAGACAAAGAGATTGTCTTGTTCCTATGGAAGCTACCAATCCAATTCCTAACTATTTAGGACCAGAACCAAAAGCAATTAGGAAAGTGGACTGTCATCAATGCTCTTTCTCATTTGTTTCCGGCAAAGTACAATACGGAACACCCAATCTCAGTGCTATCTTCCATTACCTGCATTCTCCCTATTAATCTGTATCTCATTCTTTTATCTATTTCTCCACTCTTCTACTTCAACCTTCACAACCAAATACTCTTCGTTTCTCAGTAAGAGGAATCCCTCACTGATCTCCCCATGTCCTTCTTCTCTCCTAACTCAGAACTCAGGATTGGGGTGCAAGAAATGACAGACAATGGTGAGGAGAAAATTACACTCAGGAATGAAAGTCAATGATCTCAAACTGCCCAAGCTTTGAAATACCTTAGGTGAAAGTCACTTGCTGCCCCACAGCCCAATTTTGGTAGTGAAAAGTTAGTGGTGACAACTTCAGTGGTTTTATTGGGATCAGAAGCAACACTCCTGGAAGAATTAAGCACAGCTTAAGTATTCCAGTTACTCAGTGGAGCACCTTCAATTCTCATTTTTACTACTTGAAATTATGGAGCACTGATACATTTCCTATACTGCACCTTTAGGAAACAGGCTGAATCCTGCTGTGTTACTGACAAAAACCCCATCACTGGCATGTCAATAATTAAAAATTAATATCAATTAATTCTGTATTAATCCTGCTTAGGGACAAAATTTCTATTAACTGTATATGAAGGAATACTTTATTCCACTCTTTACTATCCCACTCTTCATTTTATTGATGCTGAGGACTTAAAAAAAACCTCTTCTTTTCTTGTTGCTACTTTAGATGGCTCCTTCATATTGCAAATCTCCCTGAGTATATTGTAAATTGCCAGGACAAAATGTGCATATAAGGTAGACAATCCTCTTGTCTATGCTCAGAAATTGTACTGGAGAGATTTAGATTGGTTTAACTGGATTCACTTCAGCATCTTACAAATAAACAAACTAAATTAATACAAACCAGGCTAACTTCATCCTCGGATTGCCTATACAGTATTTTGTAGACCTTTATTGAAAGTGGTATTTAATTTAAAATACCTTTTTGTTCAGCCTTTGCTTTCAGAAAATTAGAAAACAGAAAATCATAAAGAACAAATGCAGAATTCTATGAGAGATTACTTGATTTTTACTCCTTGCTGTGCCGAGTTCAAACACAGAAGGGTTGTTTTCTTTATGTAAAAATGGCAGGGGTAGATTTCATTTGCATTTAATGCAGTACTACATTTGAGCTTCCTTATCCCTAACATGGGTCAGATATGAAATGAATGTGAACTGAATCCTAACTCTCCATGAACCATGGAATCAACAATAACTTAACCTTCCTGATCCAGCACTTTACTAAAGAAAATAAAAGCTTCAGAGGAACAAGAAGAGAGCACCAAGTTTCTGATTATATTGATGTGTTTGGGATTGCCAGTCAGACCCCATTAGTTCCAAATCAGAGCAATCAAGAAGACAAAATGAGAATTCTTATCTCCCAGTTGGGTTTCTGCATCTCTCCCCATCAATTTAGAAACATATGGAAAGTGAATTCCACACTGGCATGAAGCCCTTTTGACTCACACAGTAGAGTGAGCCTCTTGGGAAATGACACATCCAGGGTCAGACAGCCTCAATGGAACATCTCTGTATTTCTTCTCCTCAAAGTGTCACAACTGGGGACAGAACAGCAAGAAGAGCTCAGCATTCTAGAGAAAGTGACCTCAAGGCAATAGTAAAGCAGCTCAGGTGACATGGAAATGGAGGTGGGCCACTAAAGGCTACAGATATATAGGTTTTATGTCCAGCATGAAGTCATTTCAGTAAAAGGGAAGAGCTGTTGACTATGACACTACCAAACGACAAATACAGCAAGTATGGAACAAACATAGACATTTTACTCAATCTGCGAGAATTTGATTTTGTTCTTTTATCAGCTTCAAAACAGGGTTTTTTTTAAAATATGTCTATGATGAGTTTAATGATCCCTTTCACAGAATTGTTTAGTTGTAAGTGGCAGTATGGATCTCATATCACATTTAGGGGCTCAACATTTCTGCATTGTTGAAGACAATTAGGCAAGGTGTTTAAAATAACATGTTAATATCCCAATGAATAAAGCACTAGAAAAGGCTATTTCAGAAAGGGCTGATTTGAGAGCAGATTCACTACTAGTGGCCACTAGGAAAATGTAAATTCATTTCAGATGCAAAAGGAAGAATGAGAGAGATGGATAGACATACCTGGCTAAGTTAGAATCATTTCACCAATGTATTTACAGTCTATAGCAACAGCTCAAAATCCACTGATAGTGAAAACTGTAGGAATAGCACAGTAAGTTCCAGGCTTCTAAGCAATCACTACAGTAACATAGTCTGTTTCCCAACATCTTCGCAATCCTTGGAGAGGTGTAGATGCAGATTTAATGAGCAATGCCTACCATCTGTTAATATTGTCTCTAAGAGCAACTGAGAAAAAAACCAGGAATACCAAAAGTGCATGAGATGGCAGAAGCTTTAGAAAAATGGACCGTCAATAATCAGGTTTTCTATGTATGACTGCTATAAAAACAAATTCCCAAAAATGAGCAGACTACATGCTTATTTTGCAAGAGTGACCATATTTAAGTCAGTCTTGAACCGGGATTTAACCAGGCAATAAACATTCAGGTTAACAGAGCTAGTGAGCATATCAGGCTCACCAAAATGCCTGGAAAAATGCCACGTCCCAGGACCCGAACCTGCAGGATCCAAGCTCTGGGCTCACTCCTTTGCTAATGAACTAGAACAGCTTTTATGAGTTATGCTGATTTACATAAAGTATTGCCTATACAAGAAAGTAAGACAGTATTTCCTCATAGCTGATAGAACAAAAACTTCATTTTCTTCATCCAGTCATATACATTTCAGTCTTTTATTATTAATTTCTTCTTCATCAAGAAAGCTTGCCAGAAATTCATTTAAGTGCTTTGGGTTTACTTCCACAGTCCCAGTTTTATTTGAACACAATATTGAATCTGGAGGGAAAGACATAACTGGAGGTCCATAGTTTGCATGATGAGGTATCTTTGGCCTGCTTTATCCTACAAAGCTTTGTGACAAAAACAGATGTAAAAGCGCCTTGCAGTCCTTAATCAAGACATACTATTAACTGAGATAACCAGAAGGCAAAAGAATAAGCCAAGTCACCAGGGTTCAGAAACAAAGATGGTTGCATGAGATAAAGGGTTTATTTTAATCTCAGGAATTCCCTGGCAGAGTTTAAGTCAATTATAATGTTAAAGGCACATTACCTTGCTGTATGCTAGTACAAAGATGTAGAATACATCATAGCAATTTAATAATCATCAAATTTTATTAAATAATCTTTGAATCAGAAATGCATTATTTTTCAGTGATTTTAATGCGTTATTAATTTATGCAAGTTATAAAGAGAGATTACTTCCATTTTCCAAGCAGATTATTCCAAGTACAGTAAAAATGCAAAACTATACTTTCTTCTGTTTCGTAACTTCTGCAGAGAAAACAAAGGCAAAAAACCCTGCTTGTTTCATCACAGAAAGACAGGAATCAAAATCACATTCAGAGCAAGATATAATTAGGTGATAATTCAACCATGTTTTTCCTATTAAGGAGACAGTCACATTGAACTTTATTTAAAACACCAAACCTTGTTGTTTAGAGATAGACTGCCACTATTTATTCAATCAAAACAAAAATAAAACACCCCTTCTGTATGTCATACAGACATTGTGTATGCCTACACCACTCTGGCAGGCACCAGGTACTCAGCCCCTTTCATCAAAGGAAATAATTTTTGAAAGACTACTTTGCATTCTTCTAGAACTCAAAATCAAATTCTTCTTTCTTTGATTTTACTTTTAGCATGGGGTATGGCACCAAACTGCAAACACATGAAAGCCAAAAAAAAATTCCAATTCACAGGCTTTCATATAGAGCTGGTAAATAGAGCCCAAAACACACACACAAGGTGCTCCATCCTTCTCCTTGCCCCATGTAAAGACATTCCTACAGATTAAATGCCCCCCAAACTCTCCCAGCCACAACTACAGTCTGGTTTCTTCCACAGCCCTCTGCCCTAAATTTTATCTCTCCCATACTGTACTGATGAAGACCTATTAAAACTCTTATTTACAGACCCCTGCTGAAACCCCAAACCACTGCTCTGTAGTGTCCAAAGTCACCTCATGTCTCAGTAGACAGATGACTTGTTTCATTATTTTCTTCCTCTGTCTTTTTGGGGTTTTTTTTTAATTTGCACATTGTTTTTTACCTGGAGATTTTTTTTATACCTGCACAGAAATTAAGTACTGAAAATAAGTCCAGACATTCTGTCTCACTGTGCTAGATTTCTGCAAAAAGCTCTGGGCCCTGACACTCCAAATACTCTGTTAGTTTAGAAAACGTAATTCTACAAAAGCTTGAACAGCCATTTTGACTTTGGCCACATTCTCAAATGTCAGTAAAACCCACCTGGCGTGACAACCACCCCTGTTAATAGCAGACAGACTGAAGGGACATAGGGGCTGTTTTAACAGTTAGGGAGAATTGAACCACAAAGTAAAATCAACATTTAATTTCTGTACTTCTTATTTTAGCTTCTACTAATGCCAGCTCATATCTAAACAATGTAACCTTTCTTCATCCACATTTATTAGAAATGGTACACACTCTTAGTGTGCTATAGAATAGGGGAAATAAAAAAGCATGAAGTTCACTTCCATTCAAGGATAGCCAAGATCAGTCTCAAAGAGCAATAAATAATAAGATACTGCTAACACCAAACATGAAGAAAGACAGTTAAAACCGATACAAATCCATATCTCTCCGTTACTTAACAATCTGTAGGTTCAGTCAATTTAAAAGATCTAGGAACAGGGGTTTAGTGGATTAGTAACAACAGACCATTAATCTCTGCAGCCTCAATTTTAATCCAGCAATAACCAAAGTGATTGAAAATCATTCTGACACGTGACTAGTAAAGCTCCTGAGCATGGTCCTCTCCCATACCTTAATCCCCACTGCAGAGGTCATGGCACCTTTCTAATGGGACTATAAGGGACCTCTGCTTAATGTTTAACTAAACTCTAGGCCAACATTTATGGCTGAGTAATTCCTCTGCACACTACCTCCCTGAATTAACAGCTGATTTTGAAGATTTTGCATTTCATTTCAGCCTATATTAGCAAAGCTTTCTTTCTTTCCTAGAAAAATGTCCAAAACAAAGTTGTCAAAAACAAATACTCATTTTCTACATAAGATTTTATATAAACATGTAGGAATTGATGATTGTCATCCTAGGCAAATGCCAGGAGATTATTTCTGTACAGTTTATATAATATCAGTGAAAGTCACATCCAAAAAACTTGAGTTTTAAAAATAATGCACTAGTATTACATCATATACTCTGGTTTTAAATATAAGAATGCTTTATTTCAAAGATATTAACTTCTGGAGTATTCAGTGACTAGAATAAATTCTTAAATGACCAGTAATGTGATGATATTAAGTGATCCAGACACATTTCATCATTTAGTCCTCCACAACACTTATCAGCATATCAGTAAAGAAGCCATTGAAAGAGACACCTTGCAAAAAGGATTTAAATTCAGCTGTTGCTTTCTGTGGCCTGAAATCTGCGCCACAGGTTCCTTTTCAGGAGCATTAAAAGTAAGATGCTGACTACCTTGTAGTCAGAAACACTCTTTTCTTACTACAAAATAAATAAATATTTAAAAACATAAAAACACAGCAGACACAGAAGGTCCCAGTTACATAGAGCAGGGAACTAAAAAAGGGAGAGTTCTGAGAGTTACTTGCTGCTGTTTTTGAAGCATTAAGTAGCACCAAAGTAGGACAAAGACTGGAGGAAAGAAAGGAGAAAGTCTGCAACCTCTGTGCCCTTTGGTAGATATAATCTAAATACATAAATATGATGGAAATGTATTGCAGAGACGTCCAGCTGTTTTTACAAATAGTACAAAACTTTTTTGTGGGTGGTAGAAATTCATAGTACTATAAATGAGCCTTACCTCATTTAAAACATGAGGAATTTTTCTGCTGACACAGACTGAATATGCCACCAGCAGTGGAGAGGACATGTTTGCCTTGCTTGGTCCCAGACAGAGGAACAGATCCTCAAGTATTTCATATTTCCCCCCCAGACAGTTTTCTCTCAGTCTGACTAAACTTTGCTTATCCAGTCTAAACTCTGCCAACTGCTTGCACAGAACTAGCATGAGGTGTCCCAAACATCTCCGTAGGTACCACCTGGTCCACAAGTGAGTCCTCATTCCATTGAATGTCCTCTTTATATCAGGACTTGAGGTCAAATCAAGAGAAAATTAAAATTCATGCTGGAAAGAAAGTGGAACAGAAACTCACATATAAAAAGCATTGCATATTACAATTCATCTCTTGTAATTTCACTTTTTAGTCTTCTGGTTGTGTTTATTATTGTGGAAGATGGTGTTTGTTTCTTTCAGGGCATCCATACAGTAAGAATTAACAAAATACAATCCAGTTTATATGAATTCTGATTGTACGGTTTCTCTTGCTGTGTTCATCACCCTAGAAAAGCCTGCATCTTTGCTTTACCACATAAAGAACTGAGATTATTTTACCCAGATAAAAACCTATTTTCTATACAACTGTATAATTTGAAGAGAGATTATGAAAATTTTTGCTCATCTTAGCTGGGCTTTTCCTAAGATTTTGTATTATTCATGTATTATACCACTGCTACTCCTTGCTTCAGCAAAGCACTTCAGCACATCCTTAATCTAAGTTGTTTTATAGAATTGCATGTTAAGACTCAGATTTAACAGAACACTTAAACATGTCTTTTAAGTTTAGCATTTTACTGAATCTGGCTGTTATATATCAAAATAAAATGTAAAGAGGATGACTCAGTTTTTAGCTTTTATACTTATGCTACCCAATAAAAGAAATTATATTATTTATTACTGTATTTTTCATCCTATTTCACAGTGAGCTAAATACCTGTGACATTAGAGCAAAGGCACAATTACAGACTGGCAAAGATGAATTGTTAACAACTTGGAGAGAGTGCTGGGGGGGGGCTACTGAAGATAAAAATTATGCATCTGCAGATAACTTGAAATTCCAGTTGGAATTACTGCCACACAGTACCCTCAGAATTGTCTGGGCAAGCAAGAGGAGACTGTGGAGTCCTTATAGATTACTTAGTTTTCTAGCAGGTACAAAAACCAGTATGACAATAAGATAATGCTTATAAATATGAATGTGAACAAAAAATACCCCAAAACACCACAAATGTTGAATCCAGGTGATTATAATGCAAAATAAAAAATGGGAGGAGTTCAGACATGATGGGCAAAATACCCTGGGGTGAGGTTTCACCCTCAAAACAAATTCACATATGTGTTCACAGTATATCGAAGAATTCCAACAGTACAGAAAGGAACCTGTTGGGCTGCTGAGAGCAAATTTCAGAGAGAAAATTTAGGACCAAAATCTCCGGTGCCCTTTACTGTGTGTTGTCACCTACACCCACACTGAGGGGATGTGAAACATGAGGCAGCAAAGTGCTGCACTTGGAGGAACCCACTCGTTACTCACAGCCCAAATAGAACCAGAAAAAGGCCAACTGAGTGAATCTTAGTAATTTAAACAGAATTTAAATAACACACAGTTATGGAGGAACCTTGTCTGGATCTGAATTTTTCCTTAATATCATGCTAATTCCTGGAAACCAATTTAATTCTAATTGATTTAATTCTTATGTATATCATAACTGTATCTCACAATAATTTCACTGCATGTATGATGAGGAGAAAAAACACCTTGTAGTAGAAAGGCAAAGAGAGAAGGAAGATCCAGCCCATGAGGGGACACACCAGGGCCCTTCTGTGACCCTGCACTCACTGAGGGGATCCAGCCCCACACCCTGACCAGAAACACGGGCTAAGGGCAATCCTTGTGTTACGAGGCAGAAATGAGAGTGAAAATGGACAGCAACTACTCAAAGTCTTGATGACTGAGTTTCCACGTGACATTTTACCTCAGCTTCCCCATCTGTAAAAGTGTGGCCAACACTGTGTATTCCCTGCAAACTGCTCCAAGTTCTGACACCGAAATTCTTTTTAATATTTTTTTATCTGAAATGTAATGCAAAGCTCTTTCATTCATACCTTTCATTCTTAGAAAAACCAAGACAAGCAGTCCCATTCAGAGAACTCTCTTGTCAGTAAGTGCTTACACACGTCCCAGCAGTAGGATTAAGACCAGCATAGGGTCAGTTAAACTCCTTTCCTTTCCAGCAGTGGGGACAATCATAGGGTCACGCAAACACCATTCCCTTCCAGCAGCAGCAGCTCTTCCCTTCCATAACTGCCGCTTCCCACACGGGAAATAGCAGGCCTCAACTCCAAGTCGTGTGGCATTCCACTGATGTAGAAACAAACAGCTTGTTCTGCATAAAATTTCACTCCCAGGAATACTACTGAAGTACTGTGATCCTTTTTTACCAGCAGGTATAAATTTTCAGCACCACCTTTTTCCTGAAGTTTTTTTTTCTCTGCCATGATGGCAAATGCAAGTTAATGCTCTTTCTAGCAGCCCAAGAATGTCACATTGCCAAACAAACTTCAGCTGTGGCAGCAGGAACCCTTCCTGACCTGCTCCCTCAGCTACCCAAACACCATCCTACTGGGAATGGTAGGGTTTGCTGGAGAACATAGACACTTCAACATCACTTCAAACACTTGTTTTCCATGGTCACACATATAAAAGATCCTTCACTGGCACTCATTATCTTTTTCTTTTAGCATTAATAATCCATAGGAGTCCTGCTGGCAAAGCAAAATCCTCTTAGGATTATTCCTGAAGCAGAACAGGGCTGTATAGTAGTTAACAGCAGGAAGGAACTTAAATTGGAAACAACCCACAAAAATGACAAGAGGATGATTTTTCAGAAACCACGTTTCCCTCTAAATTCATCTACTCAAATGCTATTTCCAAAACATAGAGATGTCAACACATTTAGAGGGGGAAAAAAAAAGGATAACGTTGCTTAGCTGCCTCCTCCATGCATGTGCTTAGAAGCTGCTTTAGTCGAGTCAGTGCATGATTCTTTCCATTCCATACTTAAAGCTTGCCCAAGTTAAGGACTAAAGATAAAGGGAGGGAAAAAGACTGTATGCTTATTTTAGCATTTTTCTAAAAAGTACATCCTAATTAGTTATTTGTGGCTTAGAGCTGCTGTGGTATTTTTCTGGCAACAATATCAGAAAAGTTAAAAACTGTGGGGCATTTAAGTTTAACGCTATTTTTACTACAGAAATACAGATGTTACAGATTCATGAATTCAAAACAGAAATGTTTTCATGTGGAAACATACATCTGACAAAGAAAGTATTTATTTACTTTAGTTCTGACCACTGATTTCAAAATGCAATGTATGTGGAAACTAATCACCTTCCATTTTCCAAGATGAGTAAAAGTAAATTAAATATTTTCTGGCTGCGATCCTGAAGGGCTTTACCTGGCAGTCTACAGGAGCACAGACACCTGCCATCTAAAGCTTTTCCACACCAGGACAGTTCAATTTTTGCAATTTTTAAGGCCCAAGTCTCAGTAACACCAAAGCCCTTTATAACATTTTTGGGAGTTACAAGGACTTTTAGGGTGGATGCAAATCTAGGTTACCTTTACCTCAACTGTCACCTGCTTAGCACTACATGACAAATTTTGCCATATTGGCAAATTGGAAGTTTGCACTTATGAACACCCATGTACATAATGAGGCACTACATCACCAGAAAGGCACTGCACAGGATATAGGTCTACCATGTTTCAGCCCTCTGTTTTCATGACAATAATAACTTGTTATTTTATCTCCAAGAAATTCCATTAAAAGACCCTTGGCAGCTTTTAAACTACCAATGGTTAAAACCAGCAATAAAATACTCTACTACTTTGAATTCAACTGTAAATAGGTTTGGCTGTAAAGCCTCCCCTCTCTCAAATGTCAGATTATTATCCTTTGAAAAAAAATTATTTCCCATTTATTTACAAATAATGTTTCAATTCATTTACCACAGTGCAATTTTTTTTGCTAACTGTACTTTCTGATTGCATTACAATGGAAATGCAGTCCCATTGTACAATGTTGCCTCTAAACAAGTCAATTACAATTTGACCCCTATTTCCTATTCCTCCCAATATGGTGTGCAGTAAAGATAAAAACAAGACAGGAGCAAAATAACACTTATCACAGTATTTCAGTATTGTCCATAACTAACTGTCATCTAGTTTTGTCTGCTGCTTGAGCTGGTAATGAGATAATGATGGAACAGTTTTATATAGTTCTCTATTAACAGCCCAGATGGGCCAATCATCCTCTTCAGTCTTTGCCATGTTAAGTTTAGCCATAAACAATCAGCAACTATGAAAACAGCAACTTCCTCCTCAGCTGAATTACCACCTTTCAACCAAGAAAGAAAGTGATACTTTGACCAATAGCAACCAAGATAAAAACAATCTTTTAGAGAAAGCAGGAATTCCTTGTTCATTCATATGCAAGGAATATTCATATGCAAGGAATATTCAAAATGCAAATGGAAACCCATTTCAATCCTTGCTATATTTAAAATCTAGCTGTTGTAGAATTAAAAACTGAGAACTTTCCAAAAATGTCAAGGGCAAAACTTTTTGATAGCCTCAGTTGCATTTTAAAGAGCACCCTTAAACTGAGAGCACTTAATTTGAGTGGGGTTTGATTCCTTATTTTAATAATTTTGTCTTGGAGGCTTGCTATCTAGTTCAGTTGGATTACAATGAGGCAACACAACAAAGTGAAGAGGTTTGAAAACTGGGTATATACCTCACTGAGAATTGGAAAAGAATAGCAGCAATAACCAGTTTCTTTCCACCAGTTTATTGGATGGAAAATAGCTCAGCATAATATGTGCAAAAATTATTAATAAACATTCCCTTCTACTACCTTAACATAAGCTAAAAATATGTGTGTTGTTCCAGCACTTTAGTGCCTATCTGGTCACGCTCCAGTTGTAAAACGAACAATAAAAATAAATAAAATTATAAAAAATACAAGATATGCACCAAAAAAAGGTAAAAGCAGACATTTACAGAAGACTACAAAGGCTATTTCCACAGAATTTTCAAGCAGAAACATCTTCTCACCTTTTAAGAAGGTGGAAAAAAAATATCACTAAAGTGAGAAAGCATTCCAGAGCTGAGGAACTGAGAGTCTCTGGATCCAACCTATGGTCCCTCCATTCTGTGAATGTGAGCAGACAGACTGAATCCATGTGGATTTTCCGTAACATCAACAAACTCCATGCAGGCATGAAGGTTTGCTCACAGACATGAGGCTCTGGAGATGGTATCAAAGCAGGAAAAAATACTGTAATGGGTAAAGTTCTTAGTTACCAGAAACCCTCTACATGTTACACCTTCCTTTATGCCTAGTGCTCACTTTCATATATATGTGTGTGTTTATATATATATATATATATACATATATATATGCTATGAATAATTCCTTCCTCTAGAATATTACATATCTTACTTTAAAAAGTGACAGAAAAAGCTATTTCTGTTACACTATATGAGGATAATTAACATGGTTTCAACATTTTTGTCCTAACATAATGAACCAATCACTGTTCTAATGTTGGACATTAGAGCTTTGATATTCTTCACGTCTACAAGAGTACTTCTGTTTGAATTATCTCAGGTTGTGTGATGCTATGAGAAGAAGAGTTATCAGATGTTACAGGCCATGATTCAGCAGGTAATTCCATCCCTGGCATAATTTAGAGTTCCTTTAGGGCATCTCTGTGTTATGCCAGGTAATAAGAGCTCAGAGACTACAGAAGCTGCAAGACAGAAAATCAAGTGCGAATGTGCTTCAAATCCACCTCTAGTCCTCAGTGCCAGGAGATGTCATATCAGATGCTCAATACATAGTGAAATTCCTGGACAGATGAGGGGTTTTTTACACCATCTCAGTTGCTCACAATACATGATTTATGGCACTTTTATGTTGCCAAATAGGCCACAGAAGTTGCATTATAAAAGGGATTTGGCCCCATGTGCCTTGACAACATGGCAAAGGATGAAAATACTTCCAAATAATAAGACAGCTTTCATCCATATTAGTTCCCAGAAGCCAAATCAATAAGAGGTAGTAAATCAATTCATAAGAAGGCACAAATATGTTGACCATGCAGGTTTTAGAAATCATTTTGTTGATATATTAACAGAAAATGTACATGGAAAGCTTCTTAATCAATACCCAAAACAACTTCATTTTCTTATTTAAACCAAGAATCCTACAAAGTTTTGAAAACAACTTCCTAGCTTTTTTTCCTTGAAATCAGTTGCTAATATTTAAATTCACAAAAAAACCTTCCTTATGGTTCATACAAATGATTGTGTAAGCAAAGGTGACAGCCACCTGAGAACACTGATGCTAATTCACATTTGGTGGTATTATTACTCAGGAAGGAAATTCTGGACATCATACAACAACTACTATCTTCTTTGTATGTAAACAGTGTAATTCCTGTGCGAGTAGTATCTGCATCTTCAAAGGAACAACATCTAGTGAGGGCTTATTCCAGCGTTCTGTCTACAGAATATCTTCACTTCCTCTGCTCTGTGCTCCTTCTATGCTGAACCGTATCATTAAAAGGACAAAACTTCAAAAGTCATAAAACAAATAATGACTATCTTTCTCAGAGAATACAACTCAAAGGACTTAATATGACTTTGAAGGAAAGCAAAGGCTTTCATTTCTGTCTAAAGGACAGAAATGGTTTTTGTGGTCCTTCAGCCTGTTTGTATTTCTCATTTGCATCTGCACAAGGAAACTAGATTCTCTTTTCAAACAAACAATTCCAAGTAGCAAAAGCCTTAATTCAGTATGCCAAGAAAATAAAAATATTCAGTTCCCAAAGTTCACAGATAAATTATTTCCCAAACACATGGAAGAGCCAGTAATAAAAGAAAAAAAAAAAAACAATTTCTATATCTCAGTATCATTTCTTCCAAAACAATCAATCTCTCATACACACAAGTAACTGACTCATAAAAAAAATTTAAGTATAAAATATTTTGAAAATATATATACACCTCTTTTTAATAGATTAAATTACTTTCCATGTACTGTCTCCAAGAAATTCATGAATGTGAAAGACACCAAAAGGTCAACTGTATACCTTCATCATTACTTATTTTAAATAGGAAACACAGCACAAGTGCTACATTCAGCATAATTTATACTTAAATGTTATATAAGTAAACAGCAAAAGACATAACACTGAACCTGTGTTTAAGAAGCTTATTAATAATGATTAAAGAACTTAATAGTGTTCAATTCAGTGAATGACATTATCCCTTTGAAGAGCAGCCCCTAATAGGCCCTAATCCAAATAACCACTGGAATTAGCAGGAGGAAGATCACAGGTTTAAACAGACACTGAATCAAGCATTTGCTAATGTTCAGGAAAGATCCATGTACAGCAGACCTGTCTTGAGTCTTCACTGCTGAAACAACTGAATGAATAAGAAAGAAAAAAAAAAAAAAGAAAATACTGCCACACTCCTTAATTCACATTCCAGTAATTTGCAGCACTAGTTCTCAACTAGTGGGTTTTTAAAGTAACACGTTGAATGAATGACCAGTGCTGAAGCGCTAAAATACAATCTGCAGTCCTGTGCTGAGGCAATCCCTTAACAGGCTCCATGACATCTCCTACTTGCACTGTTATCCAGACATTCCAGCTAGATAATTTGCTACAAAACCCAGTGTAAAAAGGATGGCAGAGGCAACATACAGAGCATTAGTGCCAGTCAGATATCTACAGATCTTAATCCTTTTTACTAAGATGACAGATAGTGAGAATTCCTGAAAAAAACAAAAATCCCCAGGAAAAAGAAAAAAAAGAAAACAAGGCTGAAGCATGTATACATCCTCTGTGTGGTCAAAATTATCTGAAACCACAGCTTTAACCATGCAGCAGAAGCATCCCACCATTCACTTATTCCCGTTATTCTCTCCAAAAAAAAAAGAAGGAAAACAGAGAAAAAGCAAGCAGTCATGGTGTGAGTGTGTACAGTATCAGGTATTAGTGCTAGAGGGAGATGGAGAGCGATAGGAGCCCCTGCAGGACTGATCCCACTGGTTCAGAAGCCTGGGCTCCCGTCTGAAGAGGAAAGGAGGGCAGGAGCTCAGGGAACGCTGACAGCTAAAATGCATGGCATAAGTAGCTGCACAGAACGGGACAGCTTCTGTCTGTCTCAGGATATTACTGTCACAATGGCCAAGAGACCAATGAGCTGCAGTTTGCTATTCTCACTGTGGTACTTTAAAAAGTACCTGATTTGAGGAGCACTGGACAGGTGGCACATTACACTGAGCTAAATAGATAAGTGTGAGATTTCAATGACAAGAGACAGCAGGTTTTGCTGTTCTAAAAAGTGAGAGAGCAAATTTTTCTGATGGTACCAATGGGCATGAGTGGAAGGTCAGCCTGGGGTGCTGGAAGTGTCACCCGGGTATCTGGTGGCAGATGGTGCCAGTCTGTAGGGATAAAAGGAAGGCTGACGCACACCACGGGCTGACAGCGATGCTATTTGCTCAAGAATAAAGGAGCTTTGGGGCAGGTGCAGGCAAGACAAATTAACAGGGATGCTGAGCCCTCAACGTTCTTGTGTGCCCAGCCCAGGGGCTGGAAGGGTGGATAAACTGGGAGGTGCTGCACGAAGCGCAGCGGGGGCTCACAGCTGCCAGGGGGGATGCTGCAGGTGCTGCTGCCTGGGGGCTGTGGCTGGGACACAGCCCAGGCCAATCTCTGCATGGTCCCAGGAGAGCTTTGGAGCTGCCTCTCCCTACAGACATCCAGGCTGAACACTGAGATGGCCACCAGGACCCCAGATCTCCCGCCAGCAGTGCCATGCTTGTGCTGCTTGTGTTCCCATTCTGGACTCACGCAATGGCTGGAGGGTAGAGGCAGCCTGTGGGAAGTGAAGCAGTGGGAGATGCAGGCAGCCTGCACCCCCATGGGGCTCCCTGAAGTGTCCCAAACTAGAAAACTGGCTACCTCACCGCTCCTGCCTCCTGCAACGTAATTATTCCAGCATGACCAACATGACAAATTAACAAGAGAGCTAGGGCTTTTGCAGTCAAAGAGAGTGTTTTCCCTAATAATAAATTGTTCAAATCCTTTATGCTAGACACCTAGCCATGCCTATTCATTAATTGGACAAGCTCTGGTGACAACTGAAATGACCTGACTTTCTACATATTGAAGGGAGAGCGATCTTTGCAAGCTTAAAATAAAGCTGTAAATCCCAGGCAGCACAGAGCTCCCTGAATGGGGCTTCTTTTTTTAAAGAAAAAAAATAATTTTCAGAGCACAGACACAATAAAGCTCATTTTAAAAGCAGAGACACTTTACTGTTATCCCTCCCTTTGCAGACACTGAACTGTGGCACCAGAACATGACAACTCCATCAACAAACCACAAACCCTTCAGGACCTGCACATCAGCCAAGTTTAAGAACTTCAAGAGATATGAAATTCTGGGATCATGGCAATGTTGCAAATAATTATCACAATCAGGTACACTGGGAATTATAAGCATCTCCTTTATCAGTATACCGTATTGTCTATTGCAACCAATGAATGATAATTAAGACACACGTATTGGAATTAAGGGGGAGAGGGAAGTGATGAGAGTTGATTTCTGTCAGAACCCATTCACAGTACATCATTCATGGATTTTTCAACTGCAGTTTTGATCTGGGTTTAACTGTTCCTCTTGCCCCTTAATAAGGGGACACCTGGGAACCCTGTACGGTATCTCCCCCGCTCCCTCGCCCTTTCTGTGCTTGCTGCATACCTGAAATGCAGACGATGAAATTCGCTTGCAGAAGAAAAAGCACCTCCCAAACAATTTCCATCCTCCGATTCTCATGCCAAGTGCATCCCTCGGCAAAAAAAAATAACAAAGATCAATATCGCAGTTTGAACGATCCCAGCAAATTTCCTTTCGGACTTGCAGACTGTATTCCCCAGATGTGCTGACAACACATGTCCGAGCTCTCTCTCCGCACGGCTGAAGTGAGATCCCTTCCCTTCCTTCGCCCTCCAAAAAAGACCACGAAGCCAACTGCCAACACCGGGCTCTTCCTCCTCGAGCGAGAAAAAATTCCACCAGATTTCCCAACAAGACATAGACAACAAACCCCAGCCGATCCGATATCCGGAGAGTCTCTATTCCGGGGGAGGCCGGGCGCAAATTAACCCCAAAACTCTTCGCACGTCTCAGCGGGGCAGTGCCAGCATGCCGGGCAAGGAGGCGGCGGAGGGAGGGGAATTCCCCTCCTGTTGCTGCTGCTGCTACAGAATGAGCGGAAAGAGATTAATACCCGCTGCAAGCCCCGCCATCCCCGCCGCGCTCGGAGCGCGCAGCCCCGGCTCCCCGGCCCCGCCGCAATCCTGGCGCGCCGTGGCGGCTCCGCCACGCGACTGCAGGGGTCGGGCTTGCCCCGCACACCGAGCGCCCTGCCCCGGGATGCACCCCCGCAGCCCCCCGCAAGTGAGAACGGGGCTATATGGCAGCGGAGGGGGGGTGTGTGTCCCCCAGTGCGAACGGCACAAGTGCGGAGTCCGCATCAAGTGCAGCGTGTGCGCATCGCCCGGTGGCTTGGCTGAGGACGCCAGTATTTTAAAACTTATTTAAACAAGAAGGAAAAAAGATTCAGACCCGAACTTCTGTCGGGTTGGTGGCGGAAGGGCACCGGGAGGCTCCAACCGAGAGTTAGCGAAGTGCCCGCGCTGCAGTGCATATCTGATGGCATTTCCCGGGTACAACAGTTCTGCATCGCTTCCCCTCCC